>CAAKHC010000452.1:7024-21133 GCA_901007825.1 Macroramphosus scolopax
GTCGGCAGCAGCGAGCTTTGGAGGATCCTGGAACGGAGGTAGTAACAATGTTTGTATCCCACTGTCCAGACCCCAGTCTTGCTGTGTCTCTCTCGTTCAAGATAGCAGAGAAGTAGACGCCGTTGGAGATTCAGGAGTGGCATTATTGCAAAGTGCTCCAGTCCAATCGGTGGCGGTAATGCGCCTCTCAGCTGGTTTTGCTAGCCACTATTTCTAAAGAAGAAGAACTAACCGGATGCTCGTCTTGCAAACACACATGTCCGTGTAAAAAAAAAATAACAATATCGTGTTCCGTCTGAAATGGAGTTAAATAACAAGAAATCAAGCTCCCAGGACTTGTTATCATGTGGCAACGGAGGAGGTTTGGATGATTTTGTTAGCTGTTAGAGCTATTTGGAAGTAAAAGGCCCGTGTTTAGCTATGCAACACTGCAAAGGTAGCTAACATGGGTTCACTTCAGATAGTCAAGTGTTTAGAACTTTGGCTTTTAACTTACTGTATGTCTAACAGGAGGTTTAATGTATCCCTGTATGTTAATTCATAACGATATTAAAGCGTCTTGAATTATGAGTCTTAGATGAACTCCATTCAATAATTTAAGGGTTATGAAGTCTGAAAACGAAACTGTCGTCATTCCTAAACTGTTGAAGAATAATGAAAATACAATTTGAGTCCAATAACATCAGTTTAATACTGTAGATTTTAACATTATTCGGCTGTGTCCTAGTTTACTGTTCATGGTTTAATACATTTGTTTATTTTGCTGCCAGGTGTCATTGAGAAGCTTCTCTTCAAGCCAGTGGCTGCCCGATCCCTCCAGACAGAAATGGTCCCCAGAAGCAGTGGTATGATCATATTGCCCTACTTGCTGCTTTGCTATTTATTTGTTCTTTTCACAAGAGAGGAATTATAATGTGTATTTGTTTTGCTGTGTGTCAGTGGTGGCACGGCTGCAGAGCTTCCTCCCACAAATGGCCGAGGCCAACGAGAGGCTGAAGAAGCAGATGGAGGAATCTCCTGCTGGACGCTTCAACATAGAGAACGTAGAAGAGGCAGACAGGGTCATAGAGATGGTGAGTGTTAGTCTTAATACATTTGAGGTGTCCTCACGCCATTTGGGGTAGTTAAGGTACTAAACTTAAGATGAGTGCTTTTAATTTCAAGTAACTTAACTTGTGTGATTTGAATAAATCCTGTGATTTTATTGTCATGTGTGCAGGACGTAGCGCTGGTGGAACTGAGCGGGTCAGACAATGACTCTGAAGATGGAGAGGATTCATCGGACTCTGAAGAGGAATCAGACTCTGACCAGGAGTCTGTTTTCACAGGGAAGCACCTCAAACTACCTGGACACCAAGGCAAGAATAAAAAAGCAAACATCCAGGTGGTGGACCAGCAGGGGGAGTAGATGAGTAAGACAACCACACGCTGGTCTGTTGTCAGCAGTCTTTGTCCTCTAAGGAGATGTGGGTAGAATCTGGCCATGTAAACTGGTTTCAGCTGTGAGACAAAACATCCACTGCCACCGAAAGGTAGGACTTTGAAACCACCTACTTTACGGACACAGAGACAGTGAACTCAAAGCTACTGCACAGAGAGATGAAGAGCTTCATCATCCCTATGGGAATAAGTAAATATGTTGTACACACAAAGATCATTAAAAGTGCCTTTTGGGTCGGAGCAGCTCTAGTCTGTAAATTAGGACTTCTCATCTGTTTGTTCACAACATTGTGAACCCTTTTGTTATTGGCTTGTTTTTTTATATCATTTTACATAATACAGGGACTGCAGAAAGGCCTTTCATGAGACATGTTTTTGACTTTATTGTAAAGTAAGCTTACTTACAAGAGAAAGTATGATTACCACTGTATGTACAGGTTTGAAAGACCACAAATGTAAATAAAAATCTTGTTTCAGGAGTCGTATTGTTTTAGGATCTATACATAAAAAGTGTTCATCCCTCTTCAAGTTATATTTTATTGTTTTGTGGTACTGAAGATCATTATTTTTTGTCGTTTTGCAATGACCAACAAAAGACCCTTTTATTATGCAATGAACAGAAATATAAATACAACACTTTGTACCAAGTTTCCCTTCCAATATTTTGTGTAACCACCATTTGCATTTCATGCATGTTCTTTGCATCGAATGAATAAAACCTGTTGTTCCATTTCTGTACAAGAACTGTGCAAAGTGCACAGATATACACGACAGTCCAGAACATCCCACAGATGTTCAGTAGGCAACATGTCTTGAGAACAGGGATATTTTCAGCTTCTAGAAACTGCACAACCCAGCTACATGAGGCCCAGCATTGTCATGCTGAAAAGTGACTTGTTGACGGACAACGGGCACAAGGCCAATCTACACACAACATTCACATTAGCAAAAGTGACAGCCAACTTCATGACACACACTTTGTCTACCATCTGCTTAATAGAAGTGAAAATAGGAATCATCTGAAGAGAACGCTTCTGCAATATGAAGCTGCAATATGAAGAGGACGACAGGCACGGAGCCAGCTTCCCTGAGGCGGTGCAAAACTGCTGCATAGAGATCGATGCTGGGGCTACATTACATGTGGTTTCAAAACAAGTTTGTCTTGACATCAGCAGGGTGGTTGCAGACTGACCAGGCATCAGGGAAATGTTCCAGCAGCAAACGGAGGGTCGGTTCTCCGGCACCATATGCAGTATAGTAAATCTAAGTGCAACAAACAAAGCCAAAAAAGACACACACACAAGAACACAAACGAGTTCATGGGCAACTGAGGTGAGTGTTGGTCAGCTGGATTTATTATTAATAATTGTTATTTTCCATATGTAATGTGCTTCAGTCAAATACGGTGACAGTAATTAGGTCCCAAAAACTTGTGAAACACAAAGATGACAAGTCATACAATGACAAATAATATGATCAATTTACTACATTGTAGAGATTAGAGGTTATGACAAAAGAATAACAAGATCAAAGTGTCAAGTAGTATTTGATCTGAATCTGATGCATACGCCATCACATCATATTTGATCAGGAGGGGATTTTACTGTCCAGGCCAAGAGGCTCTGAGGTTGAGGAGAATCAACACATCACACGGTGCCAAGTAGAAAACTCCTAACTCATTCAACGCAGACTCTGGAGGAGGATTCTCCCTGCCGGTCCAATCCTTCCTCTCTTCCTCCGACTCTTTAATGAGATTCTTCAGCAGAATAGCAGAGCCCACATTAAGACACAAGATGATATAAGCCTCCTTGACACTGGAAAGATAAAGACAGCAGATGGTGACATAACGGATCATAATGCTGGTAAAGGCAGAGTATTTTTGTCTTTAAACATGCTAATATTTCTTTAACAGCTCTTTGCTACTTCACTGAAAAGTCTATTCTCAGTGCTTGTGTGCTCCACATCTCACATTATGCAACCCTAAGTTGCACGATGTGCTATTATTGGCTTCCAGGCCGATTTAAAAAAAATCCTCCGTACATAAACATCTGGAACGTAGCTGTAAGCACATGCAACATTCTTGCATCAGATGAATGAGCCTTTGAACAGCACATTCATCATTCTGTTCAAATACCAGAGTAAACAGGGAACTATAAAGCAAAAGCACACATGTATACTTACTGCTTAAAGAAGTTCTCAGGTCTTTTGCAGTAGTGACCAAACAGAGGAAACAGGTTTCTGGTCATGTCGAACTGAAGCTGAGCTGCTCCTCCATCACTGAAATGATTAGACAGGATCACCTGGCAGAGAGACACCAGGATATATTGAGGCCTTTTCATTGTAGCTGCAATGATTAGAAACCACAAGGGTAGCGCAACTACAGGAGGACAACACATAATCTGCACCTGTTAGTTGAATAGAAAACACAGAAGGATGTAACCTCTGGCTGTTTCCGTTACTTACATCCTGGTAGAGAAGATTGTCAAGCCTCTCTGCCAGGCCCTGCCAGGCCAGTTGGAACAGAGACAGACTCAGGACTTGATGGAGGCTCAACAAACTGTCCCTCACGCAAAGCATCATGGGACATGCTGAACTGGACAAGGACATGGTAGCCTGGTCCTGCTGGGATGGAAGAGAAAACCACCTACAGAGAGGAGAGAGGGGGGAGACTTGTTTAGATTTAGATAGATGTCTTATTTCTGCAGCTATGTTTGAAGTTGTCCTTTGCACAGATTATAGTAACGATGACTCAGATTAAATATTCCTAATTAAGAGGGAAACTTTGCATTGACTCACTGATAAACAGGAGAATATTTGCTGTGTGATTGCAGTGCTCATTGATTTTATGATAAACAGCAACTGCTCAACAATCAACCACCACTCTCGACCACATTCCCACAGCTTTGCTTCCTGTAAAGCCAATAGAGAGGCGTCATTTGTCCGAAGTGTGCTATTAATTTAAATGTAATTCCTAAGAGAGGCAGAGGATCGATCCCTGCAGCAGCATATTAGAGGTGTTTCTCTGTTAAAATCACGAGGGTGGAGTTGGTGTCTACATGTTCAGGGGATTTCAAACACCATTTAATATGTTGTACCTGCTTGTGTCTCACCTGTCTTGGCTGTAAGGTTTGGCTTTTTCTGTGATGTCTCTCATGATTCCTTCCAGCAGTCTTCCCATCATGTCTCCTTTCAGGCGATCCAGTAGCGCCAGCAGACCCTCGAACAGAGAACCTTCCAGAGAAGCCAGGCGACCTATCTCCATCACCCCAAGGCCCCCCAGGACCACGTCCTCCCCGAGAGAGACTGCCGCCTGCTGCAGCTGCAGGAAAAACTAGATAAAAGAAAGAATAAATGGACTGCTGAACTAAGGACCCAGCTTCAGTTAAAACATGCACATATCCTGCATGTATCTTCTAACTGTCCTCTGGCAGCTCAGTGCAGCTTGTTCTAACATCAATCAACGTTAAAAGACCAGAGTTCTTTCTCTGTTAGAATTTAAATGTGTAAAGCTTTCGACTAAAATATAATTCTTTACTTATTGTTTTATTAAACATTTTCTGAATCATAGTAGTGTGTGGCTGCCTGTGTACAGACAATATACAGTGTGTGTGTGTGTGTGTGTGTGTGTGTGTGTGTGTCTATGCATGTTTATAAATGAGTACCAGGACTGGAATGACTTTGTGTACAGAAGTTGAAAACTGTGTTGTTGCCCCGTGCAGCTGGACACAAACAATATCAGATAAATACATTTAGTAAACTCCACGTACCACATTATCTCCCCAGTCTGCCAGGATGGTGGAAATATAGTTGGCAGCATTGAGGATGGCACAATAACGGGAACCAAGCGGGCAGCGCGACTCCTCCTTCATCACCTGGAAGGTAAAACAAAACAATTCCCTCCGTCTCACTCATTCATTTCGGCTCAAAATGTAAGAGGTTCCACCCAGTGATTCCCCTCCTCCAAGTTCTGTGAAATTCTGCCTGGTAGTTTTTGTGTAATCCTGCTAACAGGCAGACAAACAAACAAATCAAGCTCGCCGGCAGAGGTGATAACTGTTAGCCGTTGTTCCGACACCAAAATATCTCACCGTCTTTCCTTCATTACTTGAGTGTTTTATTCATTAATACGATCATCGTTGTGACTCTTACCTGAGTGAGTCGTATACGGAAGTCGTCCACCAGTTCTCTCTGCAGTTCCAGAAACTTCAGTTGTGCAGCAGGACACGGCAGGGAGCGGTAGCGGTCTGACAAAACCAAACAGATAGATATTGACAGTTTGTTATTAATGTACAGGTTGCAATTGAAGCACATTTGCCAAACTCACGGCCCCTGATCAGATGCAGACTGCTGGAGGATCTAGAGCTTAAATATTAATTGGTCTGTTTCCACGTTGGCCACAGCGTGCTGCACTACTTCCCAGCAGTCAACTCACACTTCGGCCTCTCTCCCTCACTTCCACATCGGGTGACAACGACACATAAGAACACAACAACAGAACTTCAGAATAGTATCTATGCTAGCAGCTGCACAATCTTTATGTTGCAAAAGAACACTGAGCAGCTCAGTTTGATCCCCATCAGTTGTGAACCAAAACACTAAAAGGTGCTCAGCTCAGGCGTACGCACACACCACCCCCATTCCATTCAATAGTATAACACCATTTCACAGTAAAGCAGACTTAATCCTGCAATGGACATGAAAAGAAAAGCCTGATCTCAGCAGTCTTACCAGTGATGACTTGGAGCAGAGTCATGAACGTCTCAGCACAATCTGGAGCCTTCAGCTCATCCATGTCCCGGATATCTTTGTATTGAGAGCTCCAAGCTCCCTCAGCTGACAGCATGGCATCCACCTTCTCCACTGCCACTGTGTACACACACACAGGAAAACAGGCTTGTAATGCTGTCACACGCTTCTGAACGACACAACTAAACCACAACTTAACATGGAACTGTTATTTTATTTACTTAAGCACAGGAAACTCTAGAAGAGGCGTTGATGTTCTCCATCCTTTGCCAACTTTGTTTGATTAGAAAACGCAGCAGCTTCTTTCACAATAAAAGTAGATCACTGTTGAATCCAATTTAACTGCAATTAAACCAAGGTGCCAACTCACTCTTCTTTTCCACAATGAGCCACTTCTGAAGGACTGTGTCCTCGAGCAGGAGGTGGAGCAGACCAGGCAGCGTTGACGGGTACGACTGGTTGCTTCGCAGCTCCTTCTCGAACTGCAGCACCTCTTCCACCAGGTGACAGAAGAGTGTGTCGTCATACAGCAGCCGAGAGGCATCGCTGGCCACCTTCTCCTGGACTAGAGACAACAGGCCTCGAGACAGCTCCACCTACACAAACACACACACAGATATAGATATTACAAATGTTATAATACAAATATAAAATGATTAGCATTAAAACAAAAGACTCACAAATATCAGACTATATAAAATGATTGCACTAAACCTCAAGCTGATATCAAAGAGTCCAAAATAGAAGAACGTACCCTGGCGCTGATGGTGACTCCGGCTCGGTCCAGTATAGGTTGGATCTTTTCCTCCATGAAGGTCGTGCTGTTCCCCATCCACATCAGAACTTGTGTCAGGTACCACTCTGGCTGAAAACACACAGATATGTGAGTAGTTCTAAAAGAAGTTTTGAGGTTTTATCCTCTGCATCAGAAACTAGTTTCTCTCTGATGCAGTTGTCCGCCTGTGTGGAAGTATTAATGACAGTATTATTGTGTATTGTGTCTTTCACTCTGACAGAAGAACTCGTGTGTGTGTAGGAACTTTAAGAAGTTAGGCTCCCTGAACAGTTAGGTATCTCGTTGGTCCTCATTTAATAGCTGTCATGAGATGCTGTATTAATACAGCTCAAGGTAAATTCATATTTCTGTGCACAGGAATGCACGACGCTCTCCACTTGCAAGAATATCTAAGATGATGATGTCCTGAATTACCATCATTTGTTTCCTGTTCAGCTACAGTAGTAATTAGGCGCTGTGTGATGTGTGTTCTGTGTGGGATGGACCTTGCCGAGGGAGTTTGTCTGTCGATTCCCATAGAAGTGGTATCTGAACCTCCTGCTGAGCGGCAGAAGCATGATCTGGATGGGTAGACAGAGGGGAGGAGCTTGGGAAGAAGGTGTGGCTGAAGAAACAGGCTGGGTGGAAGGGACACCGTGGCAGGAGGCAGATGCAGCCTGAGATACGAGGTCATCACTAGCAAGGTGAGTTAAAGAAACCAGCTACTGGCACAGGGGCCTCTTTATAGGACTTCATAGCGAAACAATGTCGGGTTCAATCTGTTCTCTAGCAGCAGAAAGCTGCTTGTTGCCGTTACAATCCACATTTCAATAACCTAGTCTGTCTTTTATCTTGAAACAAGGTCTGTGAAGATTATAATAGAAACAGTGGATGGATATGTGCAGAACAAGGAGGGTAAGCTGAAGGATACGAGGTCTGCAGGGCCAGCAGCTGTGTGACAAGCAGCTCCAGCTGGCTGCTGATCTCCTGACCGTTGGCTGTGGGCGTCAGCGACTGGGTGGGAGGGGAGATGATCGGCCAATGAAGCTGAGTCAATAGTTTCTCTAAGTCACTACGAAAGAAGTAAATCAAATAGGATAAAGCTCAGACAGTGAACAAAAGGAGAAGGATACACTGTGAATTGGAATGTATTTCTAAAAAACACACAAGGCGACATAATTAAATGCAGAGTGGGATTGGACAGAAGTACACACCCGGCCAGTCGGTCTTTGATGATCTTGTGCCAAAAGTGAAGGGTTTCCCTGAGGAAGTCCTGGAGGTGAGAACATCCAGACTGGCTTAGTCCAGTGTCCAGCACAGCCATGCTGTCGACCGCCCTGATGGCCTCCCAGACGCTGCTGGTCATCAGACACTGTTGAACTGCAGCACTGTCGGCACAACACACGTACATCACTGCTTTGTCCTTTACAGTTATGTCATATTAATATTGAAGTGGAACTCTTTTGTACACTCCTCATTCTTCCTTTCGTCCAGAGACAGTTTTGCCATCTGAGACTTCCTGACACTGCTCTGATTTAAGCCTCAAGTAGGCAAACCAATGGGCACCATCAATTCTTTATGATTGTCTCAACTATACTGACTCGTATTTTTTCTCACAGCCAGGATTCTGCCAAACCTGCCACTGCGTCTGTTGTATCCAATAATTCCGCCGTTTATTTCTCCGTCCATCTCTGTTCACCCATCTCCATCCTTTCACTTCTTTTAACTCCTTATTTGTCTTTGAATAACGATGAGTTCATCCACCATTAACCACATTTACAATACCTGAGTTCTTCTATGTGTTGAAGGCAGCGAAGGTATTTCATGTGTCTCTCTATAGTGTCCACTTGGTTGAGCGTCCGGCCAAGATTATCCATCCAAGGCTGGGCCCCCTGGAGATGCTAGAAGACGGAATAATGAAACAAGACAAACAACTGTGACCCTGAATGGTAGAAGTGAAAGGACTCTGTCAGACATGGAATCTGTTATGTTGTATCCTTTGCAGGGAACGACAGTTTGACACTTTGTCTCAGGAAACGAGAGATCCCCCTGGATAGAAACTCAACGAGTTTTGATGAAAATACACTTTGCACTTAGTGAGTTAGGGACTTTTATCTCATAATGTCTAATGTGTGTATAGCAGAGTGTGTGTCATTTGCATCTTCCTTATCGTGAAATATCAATTGCAATACCAGCTGAACATTGTGTCAATTTTGTTCGTCTCACAGACCATCTTGGGTGTGTGCGCTGAAAATGCACTCTCCAGCCACTGTCCGTTATGTAGATCTGACTATACGAGGGATTGTATACTAGCTAGCTCTTAGATGGTTAGAATACTTAGCATTATCTAGTATTTTGTTGTCTGCTCCCTTGATGGTATCTCTACCTGGTGCAGCATGTTGGAGATGCGTTGCTCTTTCTGCAGCAGGTCCTCCAAAGAACAGCTGGCATCCTCAGCAGCAGACAGAGCAGCAGATACTTTGGGAGGTACAGAACTGGATTCAGTCAGGACCTGATAACACAAATTATAGAGTCACTGCTCATATACAACACAGTTGGATTGCACATGTCTAATGGTCAGTTGCAGAATAGAGTTGTATTATTCCTTCTATAAAAGAGTATAAAACCTGCATTAAGCTTGTTTCAATGTTGATTGCCTGCATATAGGTTACGGTTAGTATTTTTGTAGTGTTTACTTCAAGGGGTAGTTCATAGCGGCCAGCCACCCAAGAAAGGGAAACTCATTTCAGCCACAGTGATGTCATTCTTCCAGTCACTATTCAAGGGTTGTGACCACAGGTGAGTGATGGAATGCTAAAGCCACAGGTACATATATTTTCATCATCCAGCAAATACTAAAGAAGTGAGCATTTGCATGTTTCTAACAATAGGGGTGAACATCCCAACATTCTGGTGATATGCTGCCCCCTGCTGGTTTGAGAAGAGTTATAACCCATTGTGCTGATTGCCAAAACTGGTCCTTGTTGGATTTGAATGGTTAAAACTAATAAAATAATAGTAACCTGCAGAGCACTATTAAGGTTAGTGATGTACGATCCGGTCCAATTCAATAAACAAATACAAAAGGCATCGCCTGTCGGCGACTGCAAGTCGTCCCAGGATTTCCCAATCCCAACCCTCTGAATGTTCCCCCCGGAACACATGTTGCACACAGTGGATTGTCTTTTTGTGTCAGTGCGAGCGGAGCAGTCGTGTTTTAACCACAAGTGTTACATGATGAGTGGCGGACAGATAGTGTTTACATCAGCACAGCATGACCTGCGGACGAGGACCAGTCGGTGTCATGGATGCGAGAGTCTCATTCTTCTACATTGTGGATTAGCGTCCTTCTGTTTATTAGTCCAGGGACTGTCTCGACATGTCAGATAAATGCTCATCTTTGTCAAAGGATCTGTTATTTCCAGCAAGCAAGTGAGCAGTTTTTAAGCTCGTACTAAAAATGTCCAAGTAGTCATTCACCTGTTTCTCCAGGACGTTGGTTTCCTCTCTCAGTTTTTCCAGCAGGTTGCCAACATTCTTCAGGGATTTGAGGTCACTGCCGACCTCTTTCTCCAGGAAATCCACCACATAGTCCTGTAATTCCCCCGAGTCTGCTGAAAAACATCCGCTGTCCTGTCTTCCTGTGCAAAGGGGGTTTAAAACATGATCTGTCGGTTCGGTTTTATCTGTCTCTGTGGTCGCCGCCATCTTCACACTGTCAACAAACCGACGTACGTGCCACGAGTGCTACGTAAGGATGCGCTTGTTTAAAGGTAGAGCGTAGCCCGCGGGCGGTGACATTGCTCCCATGCGTAGTTGTATAATGTCTTTACAAAGATATTGTTGTTGTTTCTAATCCCTCGTCCTGATATGGACGCAGGTAAAGGCAATGTGATGTGCTTTGTTAATCCATTTAGAAAAATGGGTTCTTGTCCTACCAGGACGGGGCCCACCGGTGCGCTTCATTTCCCTCTTCAGCACAATCTTAATATTAATGAAACGTATTAACGTCCCAATTATTGCACTACTCGTTGATCTACAGCTTTGCTCCAGTAAGTTAAATTAATTTGTAGATTTGTATTATTCACACTAGGGGGCAACAACAGTCAAGTTTTACACTTTGATTATATTGAATAAACTCACATGCTGGTTCACAGAGTCACAGGTCTTACTCCCTTTAATTCTCAGTCTAATCCAGCAGACATATGAGTAACATTTAAAAAGCAATGCATGAATAATATAAAGTTGATAAAACAAGGACAGAATATTGCTGTCAGTGTTTGTAATTTATAAATTTCGTTGCTGTGTCCTAATTCAATGAAAAGCATTTCAAGGAAATATTTAGCTAGTTTAATTAGTTCAGTTAATACTTGATTTTAATATGTGCTTTCCATGACACATTAAAACAAAAACACAAAACAGGAAATGTTACTGGTGAGTGGATCGTGACCAAGTAAAACATACTTATGGGTTGTGCAATGGTGATTAATGACAATTTATCTCTGATGTCTTTTAGGGGAAATCCTGTTCATTAGCAGAGCAGCTTCATCCTTGTAATGACTTCAACGTTGGCAACATGGGTTTACCTCGAAAGTTATGACGAAGTGAAATCAAGGGAGGGTGAATTGTGTCTGCTGATGGCAGGCAAAGCTCCGAGGCCTTCAACGTGCTGTATTTAGGTTTGCTGCTGACCGGTGTGCAGAGTTAAATTATAAAATAACAAATTAAGTTTCCCTTTGGCTGGTAATACGGTTATTATAAAATGTGTGCTCAGTTATATGGTCATACCTACCTTGTAACAAAATAGGTGCCTAACTAAGAATAACTACAATATAAATTCTCTATAAATTCCTCCCAATGTCCAGTTTATACCTTTTCCAAGACAAATTTCCCTTTATACTTTAACAATCTTTTGCAACATCAGGGCAGCCTGCCCCTTGCTGCACTGTCTGGCCAGGTTCGGGCTCTCCTCGCCCAGCCGATGCCCCGAGTGTCCCCTAACTGCACTGGAGGACATTTACACATGGGACGTTTGAGATCCCAGTCACCTGAACCACTGTCTGCTTCTCAAAACTGAGGTCAGGCAAAGGATAGAGCAGCCTGAGGAAAGAGACTCTCAGGTGGAGCTTCTTCCCTCAGGCAGTCTGGGTGCTAAATGAGGTTGCTGTACGGTCATCCTAAAAATCAACTCAAGCACCTCAAACCCGAGCACACCACCCAACCCAACTCAGTTTCAATCCAAGCTTGTGCATAAGGTGCAATATCCCTAAACGCAACAGCTATGTACCTCGCACAACCAATGTCTGTAATTGTGTACATGTTATATGCACTATACAAATACAGTGTGTTTATATTAGGTCAACATACATTATATTTATAAAGTGCTTTCTAAAATTGATTGGAAAGATCATTGCGAGACATTGAGGACATGGATCGATACATAGACAGACACATACAGGTATTCATGTTTAAAAATGTACATTTAAATATTACATGATCTTCCCACAACTGTAACTATTTGTGTTTTCGTGCCTAAACGTAAGCAGAATTCAACCATAGTGTTTATACATGATAAATATCAAATATCTACTTGGAGAGTGTTTTACGGTCACGGTCAGTGTGCACTGACGGTCGCCGCCGTTACAGTGGCTGCAAATGAGAAACAAACGGTATCATCGTAATCGATCAACCGTCTCCTGCTGCAAAGTCCAGGTGTTTGCCGGAACCAGACGCGACAGCGAACTGCCTTCTGACTCAGAGATCTGTTACATGTTGCCATCAAAAGTCGAGTGTGTATTATATTGAAACCAACGGGTTAACACTGGATTTATTTGAAAGCCAGCTCTGTAACACGCAGACGACGGAGGGTAACTTGTGCGTCGATATGAGACGCGAGGGGAGAGAGAAAACGTCGTTATTTGACATGGAGGGATCATTGGGAGATCCTACCATTCCTGTATTTTCAGGGAGGTTATTTTAAAGACTGCGAAGGCTCCATATACAAACAGTAATCAACAAGAGCGTTGGATCATTAAACGCCATGGATCTGCTGGTCCGAGGGGCCTTGCTGTACTATATGGGGTTATAAGTTCTGTAATAAAGCTCCATGTGAGACGATGTAGGGCTTTAAACACAAAGAGAAGAATCCACCAGACAGTGGAAAGACGCCATGACAGGCACAATCTGTTTTCACTTTTGCAAAGAAGTCTGTCCACTGCGTTCTGTCATCATCTAATAGTTGACTAATGGGGTCGACTGCCACCGTTATCCCGTCCATTTGATATATAGGTTAGACGTACATTTAAATACAGTAGCATTAGTCACCGGTCTTCACAGATGAAGTCCCTGTGCTGTAAAGATGAAGTGAAAGGCCGAAGCCGCAGGGCGTAATACGGCTGTGAGTCACCCTGTTACTGTGCAGGTCAGTCTGAATATGACAATATGAGTTTGTCTACCCAACAACACGATGCCCCTGCGTATATGTGAGTGTGTGCGCGTGTGAACGTGCAGGTGAGTCACGTGGGGCGCCGGCCGCCATCGACCACTGTCTCCTTCATTGAGTAAAGAATTGGTGTCCACGAGAGCAGCGTGTCATATGACAGAACAGATTATTCTGATACTTTGATGAAATGCATTATGTGTTTCTATAATAATGACCAACGAATGCCTTCATAGGTTGTAACAATAACAACAACATCCAGTTAAAGCTCAAGACTTACTGTATCTGTGTGAGCGTAGTGACAGGAAATAATGACGTACATGTAAATCTACCACGAAGATCTCTACAACAGTGAGCTATAGACAGTAAGTATTTGAGGTGACCCTGAATATACGATGGAGGTCCTGGTTTGTGTTTATCTATCAGTTCTTCAGTGTTCAGTATTTGGATTTGTGTGATCACGTGTACGTTTCAAAATCCTCCTTCAATGCAGAACTTGGACAAACGGTGGTCCTGAGGTCGCTCTACCAATATGTCGCCCTCGTCCTAACACCCAGCTTTCCTCAATGTAATACGCCCTTGTAATACGACCTTGATGTTATACAGTATAATTGTATGATTACATCGTGTAACTGGAAGAGCAAAATCCTGCACTGAATCCAATGTGTTGAATGGATCTACACAAAAAGAAACACACACACTCACACAC
>CAAKHC010000453.1:1436-20300 GCA_901007825.1 Macroramphosus scolopax
GGGGGGGGGGGGGGGGGGGGGGGGGGGGGGGGGGGGGGGGGGGGGGGGGGGGGGGGGGGGGGGGGGGGGGGGGGGGGGGGGGTGAAGACGGTGCTGTTGAACGGAGCTCGATCATTATTGTTTATTAAAATATGACGCCTGATATTTGTGCTCACTCATCAAAGACGCTTCACCCCAAAATATCTGCAGGTGATAAAATGACAAGGAGCAAACCTGCAAATGCGGGAAACTAAAGAAGAAATGAAGTAGAATTAAAATGTGCATGAGGTGTCCTCCCCCCCCTCTTGTTGTTGCACCAGTTATACATCATACGCCTTAATCTTTACTTGTCTTTTAATGGGAAAACAACACAATTCCGTCTTCATCTGCAGCTCACAGCATGAGATCACGCTTACTAAAGTGTGCACAAAATAATCACTTGAAACATCCTCCAACTGCTGAACTCTGTAACTCTTATTTTCCGCCATTACCGAGAGGCAAACAGTATATCACAGCTCTGCCTGCCTGTCTGAAACAAGGCAGCAGACCAGCTTACCTTCCTTTCTTAAACTCCAGCAGCTCCTCTCCTTTTGTGCAGTCTATATTTTCTCCTTTATTCCCTCTTGACTTCTCTTCCCCTCTTCTCAAGGAGCTTATGTCGACGTTATCTTCATTTTTTTTTCATCAAATCCAATAATTGTCTTTTTCTTGTCGACGGTATTTTAATATTTAATGTGTATTTTTCTTGAACTAAAGGAGTGTTGCAGTGAAATGGGCCAATAGCCGATATTTATTTCAATGCTGCTTCTACAGAAAATTAGCATCAATTATTCCAGAACGTAGAGTCATAATCACTATTTCAAAGTCGAGTGTCCAGTGTGCCGTGACTTGCCCTCTTCATGACCTACGTACTTACTTGCACGCATTGTTGATATCAAAATACTGGTGTCCTGACCTCTTGTTTCTGTGTCCCCTCTGACCCCTCAGAGCAAACCAAGAGCAACCTGAGGGTGACCTCCCCAGAGGACGCGGAGCTCGGCAGTTGCAAACAGGCCTCCCCAAATGGGACGGCCACCTCCAGAGGAGACGCCAAAGGCAGCCGAACTGTCCCACGGAGGCACACGTTAGGGGGGGCACGCAGCACCCGAGAGATTTTGGCGATGCAGCCGCCCGACATGGACAAGAAGAGGGAGGCATTCCTGGAGCATCTGAAGCACAAATACCCCCACCACGCTTCAGCCATCATGGGCCACCAGGAGAGGCTGCGGGAGCAGGTCAGTGGGGAGAGGGGTTGTTGTTATTGGTTCAGATAATCTAAATGTACGTTTATTTCATTCTGTAGTCTGCGTGGTGGTAATCTATTATCAGCATATTAGCGGTTGATCAAATGATGAGGTTTATTGTGAAAGGGTTTGCTCCTATTGATGAAACTTATCTGGATCTGTAACATCTCTGTAGGTAGAGATGGACGCAGTGAGAGCGCTCCCAAAAGACGTGCCGCGCTCTTGATCGCCCCCTGGTGGCCGGGTGCATTACAGGTCATAAATCCCGCCCCCTCTATCTTAGAACATGGGGCTTGGACCAAATCCAATAGATTTTTTTCATGTTTCTGTCATTTAAATGTGGTTGTTATCACGCTGATGTACGTGCAAAGTGGTCATTTGGTATTTATTGATTGCTTGATGCTATTAAAAGCAGCTGTGACATCCTGATGGGCAGCTGCTCTGAGTGGAATACTGGAAGTCGCGGAAGTTGACTTCTGATTGGGAATTGTCCATGAGGAAGTTGAGAATTTATACAAAATAACATTTCAAATAAATTGATATTTCGTAATAATAACATGTTAAAAACCTGTGGATATCACAGTACAGATGATCAGATCAGTAATACGCTGTAGATGAGGATAGATCAGAGGAAGCGTCTCTGTGCTTTTGTCCAGTCTTGGTGTTCCAGGTATTAGTATTTCCCTCTGCAAGCTTGGTGAGCAGTGCAACTGCAAAACTATTTCCCTTCTCTTTCTGTTTCTGCCGCAGGTTAAATGTGAAGTCTCTCCTATAAATCTACCTGTCTCGTTCTCCCTCCCACTGCTGCTGTGAGAGAATAAGGTGGTGCTTTTGTCAAGAAGTAGAAAACATGTGAAGCCCAAACTGTTGGAATTAGCCCTCTAAAGCTTGTTCCATGTACAATAACGTGTCTTGCATGTACTCTGGGACTGATTTGTGCAATCCAGACTACATCATGTATGAAGTATCCATTTCCTAGAGTTGTCTTGGAGCTCTCGCGGATTGTTTTCTAGTCGTGCCTCGGCTTTCTCAAGTGAGTTTGTCTGGGGGAAGGGTGACATTCAGGGAGCCTCGAGGTGGCCATTTGGTTCACCTGGTCATTGTCTGTTTGTTTGCACTGGGTCAGGGAAGACAAAAGGGGAGAGCCAAACCGGCTTCGGAGCCAAAACAATTGAGGTAATGGTGAGACTGGCAGCGAGCCACAGGGGAGCTCCAGGCGGTGGTACACGGCTTTGTACAAGAGGGATTTCGTGCGCAGCCCACGCAGCCTGCACACATGCAAAGCGAGCGTTGCAGTTCACCGCACCGATCATGAAGTTTGTACATTTGCATATAATATCAGTCAGCAGGGATCATGACCATCTTTAGGGAGGGAGCTCATAACTTGCTATATCTTTTTATCATATTAAACAATAGATTATATATAGAAAAAACAACATGTGTTGTTCCCCAGTGCAGAAAGAAAAGGGATAAAGTTGAGAGAATGAGGTAGTCAGACAGGTAAGTTCAGCTCCGGACTGGGGTGGAGTCACAGTTGCCATAGTGACTCATGATGTCACCGCTGGAGGGGCTCAGTTTTCTTGTAGGTGCCTGCTGGAGCGAGCTGGCTGCCTCTGCGTGTGTGAGTGCGGTGCGGCGGCTCTTCAACACGACAGGAGTTTGCAGGCATGGCTCTCCGGACGTGAAGCCCTGCACACGGATACAATCAAACTTTTTTTTTTTTCCCCCTCCTTCCCGCACGCAGACAAGGAATTACACATCGACGAGTTTTCAGCTCCGTCGGAGGGCTTAACAAAAAAAAAAAAAGAGAGAAAAAGGGAAAAAAGGTAGGCAATCCGATCGTTGTGATTTCTGTCGAACAGACTCCAAACATGCGCGACGAGGAGTCGGTGCTCCGCTGCGGACACATCAGGTGCTTCGAGGCGATGCAAAAGTTGCGAACAAAGTCTTTGAACGCAACTGCTGTTTGTACTTCAGTCGCATTCAGGCTGTTATGCAAAGATCACCTGAAGCTTCCCATTATGTGACCGACACGGTGAACATGTCGATGCAAAGTGAATGTTTGCGTGAGAGCGGAAGTTCTATCGTGATAACTTGCTGCATCTCGCACGATCGGGATGATTATAGATGGTGATATTTAAAGGATCGATACCTTTATATTCTCATCCCTGCTGCTGCTGCACCGGTGGTGCATTAGTAAGATTAGGAAAAATAAGTGTATCGTGAGTTGACATTTTCTTTAAGGTTTGTGTCAATGCCGTTGATTCTGCTGGTTATACAAACACAGAAGAAGAAGACTATTATCTATTATCTATTATGATTTTGCATGCAAAAGCACATTTTGGATCATTGTCATCTGACAGCTATTGTTTATTGCTAAACTCACAATTGCAAAGTGTTATTCTAATTATTGATTAATAATAGATTTTGGGGCTTCATTTCTGAAGCATGAAAGTAGAGATGATGACTTGAAGGGTTTAACAACAGCCGGCCATGGACATCGATCGATGCTAGGTGAATGTAGGTTGTGAAGTCGGGGGAACCGAAATTAAATATCGTGTGACAGTGTCAAATGCCAACGCCTGTTTGACGTACGATACAATCGTTGGTATTTCTTTTTAATTTGAATTCCAACAATCCAACGTCTTCCAAACGTCTCGTGTCAACGCAATCTTGACGTGGAGATAATGTGACCGCAAGTCAACAGATGTCATATTGCAATCGCAATATCTGTCAGAAATAACAGCAATGTGATTGATTTGGCAAATCCTGCAGCCCGAAAAACTAACTTGAGTCTAATGTGACTACAACTTAAATACATGATCTCGTCAGGAACATGATTTCTGCCGGAGTCGCGTCAGATTCCTCCACGACAACGATCCAACTGCTTGTCATTGAGATGTTTGGAATTGGGTTTTGAGTGGTGACGGCTCTTGAATTTCTTATGTCAAGGAAAAAGGGATTCAATAACTGTTTTGGGCTTGAGTGTCTGGCCATAAATGCAGCGCTGATGAATATAAATGTATCTGTCATACGTGATCTAATTCAGAATGTCAAGAGGAATGCGATTGTTCGCCGCTGATACAAACAGCAGCGGGGAAAAAAAAAGGAAACAAGTTTAATTTGACAAGTTTATTGAGATGGTCGTCGGTATGCAAGAAACAGAAAGGAATCCTCCTCATGGAACGTTGTTGCTGTGACGTCTGTCAGAAAAGAAATCGGCGTTCTCATGCGGACGTAAAAAGTGCCGACCAGACGAGAAAAGCAACCTGAGTGGTAACAGCGCATGCTTCAGAGGTGAGAGAAAAAAGTGTCTCAGGAGGTTTGAGTTACAAAGGCGGAGGGTTTATCAAGGTCAAACGGAGGTTGGGAAGATGATATCAGTGTAGTTTGAAGTCGTGGATGACCCCGCTCCATCCGGCGTGACTTCCCAAATGCTCACGCACACGCATAGCGTCACACTGGGTGAATTATTGAAGGCACCCCTCGATCCTCTTCCCCTCGCACGCCGTGATCCTTAAACCCACAACAAAAGCGAGTGGTTTAATTTCCTCTGCTCCTCATCAGGCCCCGCAAAGACCTGGATCCCACCCAAGGGACGTGAGATAACATCCCATTGGCCTGACCACCACCCATCCTCTCGCCCCTCTCTGCCCGGGGGGCTTTGACAAGCACAAACTGAACCGCTCGACTGAGCACACACACCGAATTCCCTCCTTCCGCCAGTGTGTCAGTGTCTGTGTGTGATGAGCTGTGACTTGCCGGGCGAATGTTATTTCTGCAGAGTTGAGCGGCCATGAGGGGACAGTTGTCTGCAGCTGTGGGCACCAGACAGTCAGGTCCGTCCGCCCCGAGCCGGGTTAATCCCTCGTCTGACGACAACAGATTAAAACTCAAACTGTTAACCTGTGCAGTTTGTTAACATGCGTAGACGTCCGTGAGCATATGATTTAGTGTCAGTGGGCGGAGCCTGGGTGTAGATGTCTCTCTGCAGCGATCATCTACTTTAACTATATGCTGCGGAAAAGATGCCACCGTCAATCACAGCCCGGATACGCCTCCTTTTAAAGTTTCAGTGCACAGATGATCAATGCAACGTGTTTCTGACTTATTAGCATGATGGTTAGCCTTGTAAACAAACTTCTGCCTTTCAAATGAACCTTTATTGACAATTGTCAATAGCCAAAACAATCCAAAGGGGGCAGTACTAGTGAAGAACTAAATGGTTGGAGTAGCCCTTTAAATAAGGATGTGTTATTTTTCTTCTGTGCTCCAAAGGCAATAACGTTGCCTTGTTATACGCAGCTGCTACGTTGGCACTGATATCACTATGAATGTGATGTCCTGTCCTCCGGGACTAATTCGATTTGTGACAACCGAGAGTTCTACGGAGTTGAAAGCGTGTTTAACTCGTTAATATGATTCAATAACTTCAGAGGTCGTCATGCATTCATACATCAACCACCATAGACATCTGCCATGCATAGGTAGGTTATTGTTGGCCCTGTATCAAGTAAGGCAGCTCTGTTTTGTGTACAAACATGCAGTTTTAAGAGAGTTCTAAGTGAGCGTGTTGCGGTCAGCAGGAACAAAGTTTGCCACCGAGCAACGGCAAAACGCAGTTTCTAGCTGATGTTATCCGAAACGCGGAGACGTCGGTTTGTAGTGACGACCTTATTGCTTTATCCATTGCACGGTAATCCCGAATTGTTTTGCCTGGAAGGGCTGCAGCTTCTGCACAAGGTTGCAAAACAGAAACGGTGAAACAAGATCCTGGTCTTCAATCAAATCGGAGTGAAATTAAGTAGCATGACAAATAGCTAAGTGCAGAATATCTGCACCCCTCCAACCAGTTCATGTTGAACAAAACTACATAAATACTGCTGTTTTAATATCGTGACACAGTAAATAATCTGTAAACTCTCCCTCTATGCCTTTTTGGTGCATTGCAACATTGGCCATTCCCCCACATACCTCTCTCTGTGGACTAGCCCTGTTATGATCCTCATAATCAAGGTCAGCTAGATAGCGCTGGCTCGGAGCATGCATCACCTCCCTGCAAGAAATCTGAGCATCATCAGACTAAATTAGAATAGGAGGGAAGTTTCGCTCCCGTCGTTATCTCAACTTCAGAAGAAGAACGACCGTTCATTGTCCTGCTGTCTCACGATTACCGGTGCACACACAAAACAATCTTTGTTGCAGTTTGCATTGCAGTTTTTTTTTTTGTAAGAAGTCTTACAATCGCACCGTGTGTGCAGCAGGTCTGTCGCAAAAACATCTGTTCCCCATCATCAGACCTCCTCCGTCAACAATCAGGAGCATTTTAATGGCTTCTGCCACCCCTGCATGAAGCGACACTCCGAGAGCCACCTGGAGTAACACAAACACGTACCACGAGGTTAATGACGGGCATGCGTTGACCTGTCAGTTAACGAGGGGGTTGTGTTAGCGGGAGTTTTTTTCGGGGCGCAGCAAACCACACTGAGAGGACAAGTGGTCCGTGGAGTGGCGCCGAGCCTGTGTCTAATCCTGAGTGTCGAGGGGGGTTAAGCCGCTCTGACAGAAGGCTCTGATGGACCTTCCTCTGATCACCGCTGATAATGAGTCAAGCCAGACAGAATTTTACACAATGTCTCAAGCACAATGCGAGTGTGTTAATCAGACTAGCTAATCAGGTCTGAGCTCTTCTCCGCGGCCCTATACTGCAGCGGGGCAGAGGTATATTATCCTTAGCTTAAGTTTACAGCAGGAGTTGGGCTTATCTTCTGCTGCATCGTCGATGCTCCTGCTCTAACGTGCAGGTTGTGTTTACGAGGAATCCGAGGAAAAGGCTCTCCCGAAAGATTGAAGGTGAAATTGCAGGCAGCTCTTTAACCTTAAGACCCTGCATTCCTTTTGGTACAAACGAGACCATTTGTCAACACAGCAGTTGCAGCTTGAGCTCCCTCAGCTGAGGATCATGCTTTGACTCTCATAACTTCTTCAACTGAGCTGTGCAATTACAAGAGAAGTTAAAACGAACAGACGGCCAAAAAAAAAGTTTAACTTTAGAATTGTTCTGGCAGATATTCTGATTGCCTGTTTGCAGTCGTCAGAACAGTGTTTTCTCCGTCTAACCTCTGCTGATTAAGACAGCCAGATGCAGACGCGGTACCTCCAGGTCTTCCTTTGATTAATGCAACGTCAAATTTGCATGCTCAAGCTATTTCACATGCACTTGTTATTGTTTGTCTGTCTTTTAGAAGGATTACACACAAACTAGCAGGCTGCGTCTGATCTAAACACGACAAGAAAAAAGCATCATAAGCAGTTTTGACCTTCTATTTGACATGTTAGCAGGGAGACTCTGAGCTTTACGACTCCATGGAACAATTCGGATGGAAGCAGGGAGGGACGCCTGCCCTTGTTTTTTCGCTATCTATATCCCCGATTTCCAAGTCTTTGCACGCAGGCTGACATCTGGACTCCACCTTGGGCCGAAGGTATGAACCGAACTTCAAAAGCACTGCATCAGGACGGCTTCGCCGCTGACAGGACCGGCTCCGAGCATCTGGGCCGAAGCCTGTTTTGATCTGCGGTGCTTTATCTCCAGTTGGCCCTTCTCGGCGAAGACAACGGGGTGGTGGAGCGCGGGATGGAGAGCATGGCAGCAACTTGACAAAAAGTCAGCTTGTATAACAGTAGAAATATGCAACCAAAATAGCACAAGAATGCTTTTATTTCTTTAACTGATGGAGGTATCAGACAGATGTATATTCAGCAATCAGCAGCGGATGGATCAGTCTTAAATCAGCTGCTGCAGTTCACCATAGCAACCTGTAGCCGGCCTGACATTTACCTCAACTTTTGGCTCATGCTTTTATAAGATGATTCACATCACATGCACTCAGCACTCGGCTCTGTTTTGTTTTGTCGAACGTTGACACGGTAGCGAACAGAAAAATCCGTCATGAGCCCCGAAGCTAAGTGCAGGGAGAGCGCGGTGATTTAGCACCTCGAGCATCAATGGCGGTCTGTTGTTTGTCCACGGCGGGAGTTCATTATCACATATGCTACGGAGGACGTCGGGACTGTGTGAATGAGCTGTTTCTTATTGTGCTCTCTCGGAGGTCAAGAACAGGTCGCCGGCGGATAATGAAGGCGCACTGGGAGCTGCGACTACAGTCCTTGATATGGATGGGACTTCCAGGCAAACATTAAACTGTTGAAGCCGCCTGTGATGTGCAGTGAAAGATGAGGAGAATGCAGGAAGAGTCTCTGAAGTTCTGTTAAGCGGGATGAAAATGCCTGGTTATTACCGAATATCTGACATTTCCACACACTAAAAGGCAGACAGAGAAACTATCGTCTGGGAGGTGGGGTATGATAAATCCTGGGCTCGGCGGAGGAGGAGGAGGAGGAGTGTACAGTCTGTGGTCCTCTGTGACTTGATAATTAGGCATGAATAGCACCACCATTATCAGGGCCGATTTCATGAGACAAAAAAGGAGATTTTACACTTGAGATTTATAACTGAGGTTCAGAGGTGCACGTTTTTAGTTTGAGCTCGGGGGAAAGCGAGATTTATGTCCCTTTGATCAGATTTGGTTTATGTGTGTAACACCGTGTTGAGCATGCAAGACTCTCCGGGGAAGAAGAAAGCCCCCTTTGTGTTTGTGACCACAGGCTCGGAGCCACACACACACACACACACACACACACACACACACACACATTCTCAGGAACACTCACAATTTATTAGAGGTGATATTTTGTCCAACCTACGTAGGTGCAGCAACCTATCAGGAAAATCTCTGGAGTGTACGTGAACATTATTCCATCGCGGAGGATTTATATCGGAGCTCAGTTGTATTTAACTCCTCTGGTTTAATGATTTGACAAGTGAGTGTAAAACGCCAAGAGAAGCACAAATTACACCGCGGAGGTCCTTTTCCTTTCCACCACCAGACGGTCTCTGGAGACGCGTGAGGATCTTTCAACTAAACGTGAGCAGCTTCATCCGGATGAGAGCGCTCTTTGTGATGAATCAAACACCTATTGCGTCGCTCTGGGACGCCGTGTGCGTGCGTTGTAGAGACGTACAACAACATGTGTGTCTCTCCTTGGCGAAGTGATATTATTGAGCAGGTCCGGACAGGTAACAGCTCGGCTGCTCCCTCAGCAAATAGTTAGCATGTATTCTTTTAGCAGAGAGTGAGTTGATGTGTGCGCGCTCGCAGGTGTGTGCAGATCCTTACTTGCAAGACCACTGATTAGCCAGTGTAGGTGTAAGTCTGGACCTGTAACGTTACGTAACTGCTTGGCCTGACTGCAAGGCAATAAAAACGTGCCGAGCCGCTCTCCTAACGATCCCAACGTTCTCCGTCTGAAACCAAACTTGACACATTACCCAATTACCGCCGTGCATATCTCATGCATTGTTATTTAAATGTGTCCATTCCTTTGTTGTGCATTATGACGAGCACCTCTTGATGATATCGTCCGCCGGCTCTCGATAGCCTCGAAGGTAGAGCGGGGGTCTTATCTCCTTTCGTCTTCGGCCTGTGGCCTCGGGGAACACGGAGGCGTTAATGCCGAAGCCGCCCGGTTTAAGATAAAAAATGTGTTTTAGAAAGTTGAACGGAAAGTTTTATAATTGTACTCGCATGCAAAGGGAGAAATATTTGAACGTCAGTTAATTAACAGCCACACACACACAATGGTGCACGAGCTCAAAACACACACATAATGGCATTCCCCTGCTGCCCATCAGGTGTGTGAAAATGTCTGTATAATAGCCGGGGGGGGGGTGGAGCGGTTTGTGCATTAGATGCAAGGGGGGGGGTCATCCGCCGTGAGTTAGATCCGAAAGGGAAGTGAGCAGCACTGGGCAGCTGCACAGAGAGTGTGCTGCTACGGCTAAAATAACACTGGAGGAAGACCCTGTTTCCCTCAGACCAGGGAGTTTCCAGTCTCACTTGGAAGACACTGGTGGAAGGAGCTCGCCACCGGTCCAACATGGTAACTATTGCATTCATACGGTGTTATTTTCTTCCGAAATAACTGAAGCTTCCAGGTGCACCAGCTGAGGACCTCCTTCCCTCCTGCGACAAACCCCCGTTTTGCCGAAAATATCTGACGGATATGCAACATTGACTTTTGTGACCTCCCTCGCTCGGAGGAGCGGGCGATGTCTGCGGTTGATAGCCGTGCCTAATTTGTGTATGCGTGCGTGCATGAAATCAATTGGGACGGCGTGGCTCAGTTGTTGGAAATGTCACAAGTGGTGGAAGAGATAGACATCTTGCCTCCTCGCTGCGCCGGGTCAACAGGCCCATTATTGTCTCTGTTGTGATTATTCACTTCTACCGCAGGCTGAACGGCAGATCTGCTTGATTAGATGTTGCTTGCCAATATACCGTCGTGTCAGTAAAACAGGAGGAGCTCTGTTTGTTATTCTGCCCGTTAATTCATTAGGATTCGGCAACTTTTTCTCCAATGTTAAAACGTTCAACTTTGACTGTAGATACCACAAAGTCGTCTTCTTTTTAACACACAAATTAACAAGCAGGCCCGTTTCTGAAAGGTCATCTGGGGATTTGGGTGAAGGGATTAGAGGAGGAATGCATCAGAGGAGGGTGGGACAGAGGGATGTGGTGGCGATGAATGGGAATGGATGACGAGGGGATTTCAGTATAATGTCATTAAGGCTGGGGGAGACAAAAGATGATGGTCTGTCCACAGACAGCATATGGACCGAACACCGGTTCAATGATCGCGGCTTTTATGCTTTAAAGTTGCGCAACATTGCTGCGGCGCTGTTTTTTTTTTAGACTCATACAGGTGTTTTTAAACTCAGAACAACAGATTTCTAATTAGAGAGAAAATCGTTCAGCACAAACACCAAAAACTAACAGCATTAACCTGCAGACTCAGTTCTCCAAGGGTCATTATAGTAGAGGTAGTTAAACAAGTCTTGTGTTTGTGTGTCTCCCATATAGATCGGATCTAATTCCACTTAGCTTTATTTACGTTCCCCGAGATCCGGCGCCAAATTAGCATCCTAAGTGGGAAGCCGTGCTCGCACTGCTGGAGGTTTGTGTTCACAGCCACATAAACCTCCAAGTCTCATGTTTACATTCTTTCACGTCTGGAGCGACAGCATAGACCGAGTGAGCGGAACTTGTTCCTCCGGTTACCCGCGTGTGTGTGTGTGTGTGTTGTTCCCTGTTTGGGCACATATGGGAAACGACGCATGCTTGCACACTATAGCGGTTGGAACCGTGAAAGGTCCTGATGTTGTAAATGAACGACACATGCTGTCCTTCAGGCCTCCTCCTGTCTTGACTTGTGAACGCTACAGTGTCGTTAATCTCCGAAACAATGCTGCCGACAGTTGACCAGGAACAACATGATTGCATAAATAAAGGAGAAAAGTCAGCTCTTTGTATGAGAAAGCTAATGTGAGTCCAAATAACCTGATTATATAAGAAAGCAGGCGCCAATCAGCGGTGCTTTGTGTAGCGACTGTGGTACATGGTGCTCCGGTAGTGTTCGAGGCTATGTACATACTGTACTTTCCTCTCCATGAGTGACACAGCAGGCTCCTGATGGGAGCTGCCATTATTCCTGACAATTGTAATTTACTTTAATCGCCCCATCTCGGCTCGGCACGTCAGCCCTTTCTGACAGACAAGAGCCGCGTGATATAACATAATCTGTTCTGAAATCAGCATTTTCACCCCCTTGAGTGTGAAGCGGCTGCATAACATTCCGGGCAGGTGACAGGTCGCTGGCGGTGAGGGTCCCTCGCTGGGACGAGCGCGCTCACGACGTGCAGACGCGGTGAGAAGTGAAACGTTGGGGCAGGATTTACAACACAAACAAGCCGCTGACCTGTAACATTTGAATGTTTGAGTACACACACAAGCAGAGACCTGAGCTGTCGTTCTGTCGCTGCTTGTCAGACAACAGTCGCAGAAATGTTTTCAGGATGTCCTGAGTCCGTGTCAGATTTTCTGGAACAATGGCCTGACTCACTCATGCGTGCACTCGTGCAAGTCTCTCTTTTTCCCTCCCAAACTCACACACACACATACATATTCGAGCGACTTTCATCTTTTTATTTTTCATCCCAGTCGTCGGCCTTATCGTCAACGTCCACTTGATATACAGCCGCTGCAAGGAAAACATCCCACAACACAGCGCCTTTGTGATGAAGCTCCGGACGACCAGAAGAAAGGGTTTATTGCAAGAGAGCAGCCTGCATAAACTTCACCCTATAAGCATGTCATTGAGGCAAATTCAAAGTTATTTCTGGACCTGGTGAGTATTTGATGTGCAGAGAACCCGGTGACACCGGTTGCGGCTCGTCACAGACAAACTCGCCGTCACTGCAGCGGACAGAAAATGTCTCTCAATGTCGAATTCCTTCCCACAAAGGGTCTTTTCATGACTGTAACTTGTCATATTTCGGAGTATAACCTAATGTCGGTTTCACATTCATCATAGCTGTCAAAGCAAATGGGGTTCGCAGAGGGAGCCGCCGCCGAAAGAGCGGAATCGCAGGGCTGCTGCATGGTTTTTGACTGAAGCAGGAGAAAATCACTGGTGTGGAATGTGCTGTAGGTGCGATCGGGTTGAAGCAGGTTTTTATAGGACTAATCAGTGGTTGGCCTGTGGTTTTCACATCTGGACGCCCGGGCAGGAAGTGGTTGGCTGGGAGAGGAAATGGCATTTCAGCAATATCATGCATAGCTGTAGCTGCTGATCTCTGAGTGTGTGCAGGAGAAAGAAGGATGGAGAGAGAGAGAGGGGGGAGTTCATTTGAACTAAACTGATGACCTTTGAAGAGGACACATTTATACGGGTGTGGAGTTGTTTAACTTAATTACCCATTTCCACGACGAGGCAGAAGGTCTCTTTTGCAATTTTCCGCATCCTCTTTTACTCTCTTTTACATCCTGTGCAATAATAAGTCACTCTCATCCCTCCGGAAGCTGCCACCATGTCAGATAGCGATGCTTCGTCCCTCCCCCTTATAACTAATGTAAACCACTGGATATCCATATACGATCTGCTTAGCTTCAACATATAGCAGGAATTCTGAAAGTTTGGTTCCTGTTTGCAACCTGTAACGGACTTTTTCTGGCACTGAGCTGATTCTGTAGACTGGAACGAGTCAACACTGTTATTGGACAGCCGCCACATGTCATCCAGATGTGAAAGGGTTCCTCCTGCATCAGTATCAGATGCCGAGAGGCCGAGACAAAGAGTCGCTGGGGTGAGAACAGGCTCAGTTCTCTGTTGCAGCAATTCTCATATATTTGGCAAAAGCATCCTTTAGGTAGCATGTAATCATGTCAACATCGCTAATTTGGTTACACTCAGCCTGGTATGAGGAGGTGCTTGAGTGTCTAAGGAAGATCTTACTGTGTTATTGGGATCAGCTTGCTCGTGTCATGCTGGTGATACACTAAGCTGAGAACGACATCATATTTATGTGAGATTGAGATTTTGTTTGCATTTAAAAACAAGGTGTCGATGCTCCTAATGGGAGATTGTAAGTTGATAGTCAAGTGAACTCAAAGCAGGTTTTTCTCCCTCCGCTTTGGTGTCGCAGGTAAATATCGAGTTTCACCGCCAAACCACTCTTGAGATAATTACTGCTTACAGTTGATGGAGGAGGTTAATAAGATTACAGATCCATAAAGGTGACACAGGGGCTGGAGGAGATAGAACAGCGGTGTCGGAGGCCGTTTGACCACCGAATACACTCATAAATCATTCAACGCTCCGATTAAATGTCCCTCCACGCGTGGTTTCGCGTAACATGTCAACTCCATGTGACCTCTCCTTTTGTTAAGGTGGCTGCCTTCCTGCATTAACAGTCTAAGGACACATATTTATTCATGTATTTTTTTTAATCCTTGGATACCGCAGCCGAAGCATATTGTAATGGAATTGCAGCGGTCGACTTGATGACTCAGCAATTTTTTCCCCTGCTGTGTCAGGTAGTTGAAGGTGTCATGCACGATGACTCAGCACGATGACGAGGGTTGATTGGGAACACTTTAGAATGAAATCTATCATGATACAGGTATTTTCATATATCAATATATATCATGAAAGAGCAGATTGCATGAAGTTATTGTCTGTGCTAAATAATAACGTGCAAAATGACGTCCGAGTGCCGTAAAATGCTGCCATAAAGCGGTTCTGCAGCTTTTATTGTGACGCCTATAGAGGGAAACCTTTCCCTCATATGGAGCAGCCCTAGAACACTAAAGAAAATTCAAATGAACTTAATAAAAGAGTGTCGAGTGGACACCTTCACCCCCAGGTTCTTCGTTTCTCTTTGGCCTGTTGTTGACACCGAGTGGTTTCCATGGTTCCTATGTTTTGTTTGATGAGCGGCACCTTCCTCAGCCCCTCACCCTCCCACCGGCGTTTCTTAGCCATTTGCTTTTTTCCTTCTCTCCTTCTGTCCTCTTTTTTTCCCCCCATCAGTCTTTGCAGGGCATGCTCTCCTCCCTTCATTCTGAGCTTGACATTCAGAGGTACTTGATGAAAATCCGATCAACCCACACAGTTAGTCAGCGTTTTTTATCTTATGTGCATCATGCCGTAGTGTGTGTGTGTGTCAGTGTGTGTTTTTGCACCCTCGGTTCGGCCCCCTGTTCAGACCTGGAATAAACACGGGTTGAGTCCTAAAGTATGCGAGTTCACACCCGGATGCATCTCGAGTGACCACTTGTGATCGGGTCTCACGACCCCTGATCTCAACGCGGCCTCAGTACATCCTTGGTGCTTTCACGTCTGTGTACCACCCAGACAATCACCATGCCAGGTCTGAACAGGACCTTTCATCTGCTGTGTGACCATGTGTGCCCCCCTTGTCTCGCAGCGTCTGCCCTGGTTGTGCCTGCCAAGCCCACTTGGCTTTAACAGTTTTGGCAGTGAGCGCTGTCATAAATGTCACTAGATATAAATGATCCGTGCACGTATGACTGTGTGTGTGTGTGAGCGGCAGACTGTGCATGCAGGTGTGTTGCTATTGGACCTGGCCTTGGGACTCGAGCTGCAGGAGCTTCTACGATAGAGGAAGAGCACTTCATAAAGAGCCCAGTGTTCAGTGACCCCTCGGTTTCAGTCCCACCTCATCCCCGTGGGGCAGATCCCCTTACAGCACTATACAATAGCTCAAAGGGCTCTGTAGTCTTGTCACACATCGTTTTATCCGAGCCAAGGCTGGAGGATGAGACGCGGGGCAGATCTAATTACGGTGGAGCAAACTGATCTTCAAGTTTTATGACGGGATATCAGATTGGTAATTTCTTGCTCTGCAGTACCCACGTTAGTTGGCTTCTTTTTGATCTCTTTCAGCGTGTCGTGGCGAATGTCTTCCCTCACACAGTGATGGTATCGTTTTTATAATCAGGTCAAGACTTGTTAAATGTTTAGAGGCGTCGTTATTCCGCATAACTGCCAGCGTTTCGAGGAAGGACAGAGCGGTGTGAGATGTGTGAGCATACATGATTAACACTTCTTTGCATGGATTATTTGGTCGTATTTAGTGCTCAAAGTCGACTTCTAAGGGCTTTTAATCTAGATTGGTGAAGATTGTGACTCACCCACACTGGGCCTGTCAGACTAGCAGATTGTCTAACTCCACCGAATTGCATCATCTTGAATGTTTGACGAATTAAAAAAGGTTGCATGAGGGTGAAAGTATTTTGTGTCCTGCATCCGTGGTCTCACCCTGTACCGTGTTTGTCCCCTCCCCCTCCAGAGCAGAGGCACCAAGCACTGCCCCAGCCCGCAGCCCAGCATCGGCGACCAAGTTGACCACCTCTCTCTGGCCTCCCTGGAGTCGTTGGACGCCATGTCCGAGGCTGACGCGCCCTCAGCCTTCACCCGAGGCAGCCGGGTTCGTGCCAGCCTGCCTGTGGTCCGATCAACAAACCAGACGAAGGACCGCTCGCTAGGTAAACAGAGTTTTAGGTTTCTGTAACGATCATAATTGACTGGACCAACTTCTTATCTGAATTAAACCAGAGGTCTCATTACTTGCTGTCAGTCACCTTCCTGCTTCTCATTCAAATTCTCCAAAATGCAATTATTTCGGCCTTTTACAGAATTTGTTGAGAATAAAAACTCCGGCTTAAATCTGAAAACGTCTTGTTGCATGCAGGCAGAGATAAACTGACATTAATCCTCTTCTACATTCTGCTGCTTTTTTTTTTTTACCATAATCTTGTCATAATTAAGAGCCCCTCTGAAATGACTTCTAACCACACTGTGATCTCACAGCTTCACCTTAACAGCTGCTCCTCTTCCTCTCTTCACACCACCATCGGCTCACAGCTCTGTTTTTTAATTAGAATTCATTTCCCCCTCTGTTGTGAATCATCCAAAATATGTCACTTTGTTATTGATAGGATTAGAAAGTGGTCTTATCGCGACACGCACGGCGCTCTTCATTTGCATCCACATGCTGTAAGTTAAGAGCTAAGATGCGATCAGCTGGAAAGAGTTAGAAAACTTCACCGAGGAGTCTGTAATGCTTCAGGAGGACGGCCTTCAAAGGTGGAACTCAGCACGGCATCTGCTGTGAGAAGAGGAGCGAAGAGTGGCACGCCTCGCTAAAGTGAAAACAAATGAAACGACAGGGTATCGTTTTCCAACTCCTGCCGGTGCCAGTGGTGCTTTGCAGGGGAAGCAGAACGTGTGCAAAAAAAAAAAAAAAAATGCACGACACACACACACACACACACACACACACACGAATGCTTCATCTCTTTCATGCTCTCTGAAAAACATCAGGACAAAGCGTTAGGACAGTAGGGGGTTATGGTGTGATGAAAGGGGGTGGAGGGAAAAAAAAAAAAGAGGCACCACTTTACTACCCTGTCCCTCCCTCAGTCTCACACGTGTGCACACACACACACACACACACACACACACAAACCCCCAAACACTTGCTTTGCTTGTTCCCAACGGGCGTTTGGGGGCATCCTAGTTCCGACTGCTCCGTCTCCTCTAACGTGAGTATCAGATTTATTCCGCATCTGCTGTCGTGTGCATTTTAAGAACATACCTGTTACATGACGTAGTAATAGGTGTTGTTTTTCAAAAACTTAGTGATGCAGTTTAAAAAAGACTCGGTGAATATTCTGAACCTCGCCGCTGCTTGAATTCCAACTTTTGGAAGAGATGGAAAACTTTGCGAGACTGTCTGCTGTGGTGTGCCCATTTGGTCAGGAAAACCCACTGGCCATTTGCTTCCAGTCCAGAGCGAAACCAGGCGCTCAGGAATGTAACAGCACTCTGTGTGTTAGCTCTGTTGTTTAACTGACGGTTGAGGATTCAAATATTCATGATGCGTCCTCGATCAACGGCGTTTGACTCATTACCTTTTTTTTAGTTGAGAACATCTGGAGGAGCTCACTGTTGAAGCAACACGCTCTCCGGTGGGGGGGATGATGGGGTTCTTCTACAGACGGGCACTTTGTTAGGTTCTCACTGCACAGAAACCCAGACAGACCAGAAAGAGCAACAGATAGACTCAGCAGTTTCTATTTCCTGGATTTGCCCTCTCTCTGTCTCACTCTGTTGCACGGAGCATGTAGGAACTTGTATAATATTTCAGCAACATCTGGTAGCTTTTACTGGTCCAGTCCTTTTATGGGGTTACACCAAGTTAAAGCTCCTTGTGCTGCGTCGATGCATCTACTTTTCGGTGCATACGATAGATGTTGAAGTGAAGTGCATCACAAGCTTAGCAGGTCATAAAACGACTCGTAAAATATGATAAAACTTAACTTGTTTTTCCTCTATTTTAATCCCATTTGATCATAACTATTATTGAAATCATCAGATAATGAGAGCCGTGCTTTTACTTTCTCCCCGGCATTGTTTATACAAGTGTTGTGTGGGCGTGTCCATAAATTCTGTGGACAGACATCTGTTTTTCTGAAGCACGCTACAGAAGCCACACCCAGGGTTCAGATGTTCAACCTTTCATGCACAACTTGTTCCTCCGGAGCGCGCAGCCCTGCTCCGTCTCCCCTATCTAGCTGACTTTCTTAATAACAAGTCATAGGATATCACTGAGGGGAAGATTTAGTAGAATACCACATGTTGCAAAAAATGCTACTGCAATACATCATGGCGAGGCTCTTTATTAATTCAAGGCTGATGACCGCAATCCACTGCAAGCATTCATTTTTGAATTTATAAGTCAAAACAGTGATTTTCTAAGCCACAACTGAACATCACAGGAATGAAATATCTACCAAAATAAAGGTCACAAGGTTCAACGTGCTCCACATGCTAAAGTCGCTAAAGCTAAACTAAGGATATATTCACACCAAGAGGGTTTTCTTCTTCTGCAGCCGTGATTAGATGTTGCGGCAGGCTGCCGGTGATGAAAAGATAATAGGGAAATGAATAAAATCGAGATTTATGCATTTTATTTTGAAAATAAAAAAAATGTGTGCATATTCATTTGATTGGGTCTTTTCATTAATCCTAATTCATTCATTCCTGATTATGGCAGCTTGAGTCCTCCTCCAGTGAAAACTTCAGTAGCTGCAGGAAGTGTTTGCATCAATTCTTG
>CAAKHC010000453.1:20320-30522 GCA_901007825.1 Macroramphosus scolopax
AAGATAATAGGGAAATGAATAAAATCGAGATTTATGCATTTTATTTTGAAAATAAAAAAAATGTGTGCATATTCATTTGATTGGGTCTTTTCTTTAATCCTAATTCATTCATTCCTGATTATGGCAGCTTGAGTCCTCCTCAAAACTCTTCCAGTGGATTGTGATTGAAAACTTCAGTAGCTGCAGGAAGTGTTTGCATCAATTCTTGCCACTGCAAGCAGGGATGCACTTCCTTAGCAACCGAAGCAGTGCGTCTGACAAGAGAGTGCGAGTGAAACAAAACAGGGAAACCCATTGAAATATAAGTCTTAGTCGTAATCTCCATTGATGAATTGAAGCCATCCCTGGCTAACCCCCCTGCCTCCCTGCTGTCTGTCTGTAGGTGTGCTGTACCTGCAGTACGGGGACGAGACTAAACAGAACCGCATGCCTAATGAGATCACCAGCATCGACACCGTCAGGGCTCTGTTCGTTAGTGCCTTCCCGCAGCAGCTCACCATGAAGATGTTGGAGTCGCCTAGTGTCGCGGTCTACGTCAAAGACGACATGAGGAATATGTACTACGAGCTCACAGATGTCAGGTAAAGATGAATGTTTGTGTGTGATAAACATGTTTGGTTTGACAGGACATCGGAGCGTCATGACGCTTCACAGTTCTACACTGAGGTCTTTTCCTTTTCCCGTCCCTGAGCACTTCCTGTCTTTACTCCCTTTGTGTCTCCCTTTCCTGTCTTTTCCCCTCCTCCATGTTAACAGGGCAGAAAATATCTCAAATGTAACCCAAAATAATGCGACTTTGAGGACTTTGCAGCTTGTTGTCCTCTGCTGGAAGTTGCACTCTTAAAAGTTTTGAACAATGTGCAATGTTTTGACAGTTTTTGAGACGTGTCTACGCCTTCCAGAGTGAAGCATAAACAGTATTGTGTTGTGCATATCATTTAAAAGCACACACACACGCACATATATTTGTGCTTTTCTTTTCATTTTCCTTTCTCCTTGCTGGTTCGGTATTCACCGGCATGTCTGCTCAATAACAGTTTCTATGTGTCGCCGCGGCCATTTGTTGTTGTTCTGAAAACTTTATTCTGGAAGACGTAAGCAACTTTGCCCCTCTGCCTGCCGACTTCCTGTTCGTGTGTGTGTGTACTTTGTGACAAGGCTGTAAAATATTGTCTCGTGGTTCCCGAAGGTGGGTAAAGGTGTCCTGGGTGAACCGCCACAGCGAGAGGGCGAAGACCTGGAAAAGAGGGAAAAAGATCAGTTAACTGTTTACGTATTCCAGCCACGTCTCGACAGCGTTAGTGGAAGTTTTTATAGACGTTCGAGATTGACAAAAATGTCACGTAACACAGGACTGCCGGAGCCTCTAACAGGATATGTGCCCTTGGCAGCGTTGCTAAAGGGATCCAGGCTGATGCAGGATCGCCCGCGGTCTGATGGTGATATCTGGGCCCCTTTCTTACCATTGGCCTCCTCTTCCCCCTACAGGAGCATCACAGACCACTCCTGTCTGAAGGTTTATCACAAAGATCCAGCACAGGCCTTCAGCCATGGGCCCAGACCTGCCAACGGCGATGCCAGGGTGAGTACCGAACCAACGCAACGCAGCAGTAAAAATGATTGTCTCGTTAACCGCAGCAGCTGCAGGGAGAATAGCCTCTAATTCTTCTCACTCTCACATCCTGTTTGCAGTTAAGGAAAGGAATGTCCCCCTGCCTCTTCTTAATCTGTTGAGGGGGGGTCTCATATTGTTCTCCAAGGGGCCTGCAGTTGACCCTCGTCTGTACGCTCTACTGCAGCTTGCTTATGGGACAATTGAACTCCATTCTCAGGACTGTTTTCCTCGTTCCGTCTTCCTCAACATCGGCTCTAATCTCTTTCTCTTGTTCGCATTTCGGCGTGTTGTTTCCTGCTGATGTAACAAAAGTAAAGCCAGGAAGAGCTTTTTTTCCACAAACGCTCCTCCTTAAAAGTGCTTTTCTAATCCGCCTGACCCTTTATCTAACTGCTCCTCGCTGCCTGACGCATATTTCCCGGCAGCTTTGCAGCACTATTGTGATGCAGCAGTAAACATGCATCAACCTTAATCCCGTCGCCTTTCAGTGTGTGTGTGTGTGTGTGTCACACACGTGTAAAGTGGAATTGATAAAGGAATGAGGAAGAAAATATCATGCTGATTTCAGAGTTCATGGTTCAGACTGGATGACAGGCGAGTTGCTTCGGCTGTGACTGTGTGTGTGTACGGAGGACGAACACCGACAAATCATAGATAAATGAATTAATAAATAAGTCAATGAAAATGCTAAATTAGATGGAATCACAAGCAGAAAGTAAGAAAAAAAGTATTTGAATTTATTTATTTATTTGACACTTGAACTTTTTTTGAATTATTAACTTTCCAATTCGGATAAACAAATCAAATATGAAAAGGAATTAAAAAAGAATAATTTCGTCAGATGAATTCTATTTTCTGTGGATGTATATTTATCTACCATTGCCATTATTTAACTGCTTTATTTATTTATATATTGTATTTTTGATGGCCGTTTTGGTCCTCCATAATGGGGTCCTTTAAGGGAAAATAACGGCACAAAAGATACAAATGAAAAACATTTTTATTTGACGCAAACAGTTTAAGAGCAAGAAAGTCTTTTTTTTTTTTTTTTATTATTATTATTTTTTATAGATTTTCTTATTTAATATCTCTCGCACTCGCTGAGTTTACAGGGTTGAATAATGGATGAAGTGCAACACATCAGGCACAGAGAGGCCACGCCACTTCACATGGGGCTTGTGCACACATTGTGAAATCCCGGCCTGAAGTGCCGATAACCAGAGGAGGAGTGTTGTCGGGAGCAGCTCTGTCACTGGTTAACTCAGCTGCAGTCTGGCACAGATACAAAGACTGCAGCGTTATTTTAAATTCTTGTGCTGTTACGGCCAAGTTGCCCTTTTCACGTCAAACACACTGACACACATACGATCCAGACATCAAACACGTCTACTGTCGGCAGTGGCTGTCGTCTTTGAAGCTGTGAAACTCTGTCTTTTGTTTGTTTACTTTTAATGAAACTTCAAAATGAATTTTTTTCTTTGAATGAAAGGCGCTCAAAGTAAAAGGGATAAAATTCCAGCCCACTGATCTGAACACCTGTTCAAACACTTCTGACGGGTCTACTTAACATATGTTTTGGCCCTTTGAGTGTCCTCATGTCGTGCATGAATGACAGACCTCAGATCAGATTGAGGAATCCTCCACATTCACCTCGGTTATTGATTGAAGGAGTCTGGCAAGCGAAGGTCGGCTACAACCGTGCACGGTTATTAAAACATTAATCTTCCCCCGTCAGTTATTGAATGAGTAATGTGATTAGCTAAATAAGCAGGAGACTGATGCTCTTCTCATGCATTTATATCTCTAGTCATGATTCATTTGGTCCTCAAGTTCTGTGAAACATTTATCTGTCTAATGCGCTGCACCCAAAGCAGTGCTATATATCCATTGAATAGTCAATAGTGGCTGTCAGAGGTCGTGTTGTGTACACAGACTTGGGGGAGATATTGTGTAAACAGAGGTGTAGTTATTGGCCAACCTGTGATCCTTTATTTTTGTCATCCCAAACACTTTGAGGCCTCAAGCTGCGAGCGTGCACGGTGTTGTGGACCGATCCGAGTTCAGAGTGAGAAGTGGCTGTTCGCCCGAAGATCGTAGATGCTGCCTTTGTAGATTGAAGTCGGCCTGTGATTGACAGTTCATTCATCCAATTATAGGCTAAGTATTTGTTCAATGTGCCCGCCCCCTTTTCTGAACAGTTTCCATGGACGACTTCCCAAATAGTTAGCAAGCCATCTGGCGTGTAAGGTTACCATTAAGTAGGTCCAGTGTGGACCCACGTCTGCACGACTATATTGCAGGCACAGCTCCTCTTTATCCGTAGCTTAGCTCGGTCGCCTCTGAAGCTCTGCCATTTGTGAATTAGTCTCGGAAACCTCTCCACTTTTGACATGGCACGAGATAGGGGGGCAACTTCTTCACTCCTTCCAGACGGGCTTAAGAGCTCAGTGGAAACTAAGTGACGGAGCTCTGTAAGAAGTCCAAACTCAAACCAAATGTTCTCAACAAGGCCTCTCATGGTTGATTGTGTTTATTTTTCAATCCTTTACGCTTGTTTTTTGGTCTGGACGCAGAGATTTAATGCATGCTGTGCGGAGAAATACCCAATCCGTGGCCCAGAGGGTTACGGCTGCGCTGGAATTGGCAAAGATGCGTTGTGTAGATCTCCAAGGAAATTCCTGCACAAGAGGGCCCCATTCCTTTTTATGTGTGCAGGCGTCTTGCAAAGAACGAGTCATTAGGGTTTGATGATGTTTGCTGTGCAGTGCACCGCTCTCATTTTATATGATATGTTTTGCAGCCTGGTCAGACTTGTTGCGGCTCTATTTACGGGCTGTGTGCTTTCACTCTGCCAGTTTATTTCTCACCGCCTTTTGTTATCGCAGCCAAGGTACAGTTAGTTACTGTACCCTTTGAGGAGCTGGAAAACACATAGACACACGCACAATAAGTGTCACACCCACTTTATTTGGCTCCTCGCTCTATTAATCTGTAGAGCCACTGAGGAAGAAATAAAGCACACTGTTACAAAAGCCCCAGTGAACTTGGCATTTGGCTTTAACCCCTTTGTCTTCCTATGTAAGTGTAACCCGTGAGTCATACCTGGAAGGAACAATAGCTTGTTTGTTTGACAGGAACAGAGTTTTAACAAGAAGGAAGGCGGACTGGGTTCAGCCTCTCCTGTGGCACTCCTCAGTGTTATCCTATCCAGCACATCTAATATCAGCCGGTTATATAACTGTTTACACTTTATACTTCGGTTGGTGTAGTTGGCACATGTCTATCGGGATCTATGCATGTCTTAGAACGTCTTAAAAGTCAATGAATTCTGTCCTTTAGAATGTATTAAAGGTTTTCTACGTTGTTGTGTGCTGTACAGAGACGTCATTCATCTGCAGTAAACAGTGGATAGGGAGTTCAAGAAGCTGTTTAATTCCTTCAGATGAGGTTCTTTTTGCATTGGCAAGCCGACACTACTTCATTTTCAGAGCACTTCTCTCAAACTATTGTTGCTTGGTTACAAAAACCCTCTTCGAGGATTCCTACGTTGTGAACGCCAAGTCGCTAGTTTACTTTAGAAAGGCTAGCTGGACCGACTCCGTCCCTCCAGATTGATGATTTTTAAAATTGATCGTAAAAAAACATTCAATGTCAGTTTACCCCTGTCAACACGGATGAGTATCTCCTCCACCATTGTTGCAGGGTTGATATCTAAATTCCAACCCCGCACTCGATTTTCATTGGAGACAGAATGACGTCGATGAGACTTGACGGTCTCCTAACTATTTTTAACTGTGAGCACTGAGGACGTTTAGCATCTCCTCACCTTAAGGAAGCTGTAAAAGAAATTCAATATCACAGATGTTTATATCTACCGTGAACTCTGACACGCAGAAAGTGACTCACAGCATTAACCAGACTTCTCAACACTTCAACTGTGACTTTCACCTCTTTGTTTGTAGCTTTACCACCTACAGTCCGACCACTCGTACAGTTTTCCTTTCCCCCAGAATGCCAGTGTAGTTAAATGAGGTCAGGTTTATTGTATGTTAGCCTTTAAGGGTCCTTTACTGGCGATCAGTCTAAAGAACGGTGATCCAGGTTCGCTGACGGCTCAGAAGGTGCATCGCCCGACAGCCCTAGAAGTGCGCATGAAAACTGTTTTTCATTTACCTCCACGGAACCCAGAGAGATTAAAAATCTGCAGGCTTTTCATCAAGTGAAAGAACCTTGTGTTTCATATTGTTTCATAGTGAACTGAATGTATAATACGGAGGACTTTGAGGGAATGCTGTGTACCCGGGAGTAGCAGCCTTGCAAGTAACTATTTTCTGCCTCTGGAAAACTTGCTGACAGTGTTTTTTTTGTTGAAAAAGCAACAGTGTGAACTGAGTTAGATGGATGTTTTTGTTTGAAGGGCAGAAATAAAGGATATATATATATATATCCTGAAGGAGGCAGAGGTATGCAGTCTGGTCTGCTGACTATGATTTTATTTATTGTTTGAAGTGCTCAGTTTAACGATTTACAATAATAATAATGTCTTTGACTTTGTACCTTTCCAGATGCACAGTGAGATGGTGAATCCCCTGAGACAGCCACCCATGGGCCCCCCAGTACACCATCCCTTGCAGGGAGCACTCCCCCCGACTCCGCACTCCATGCCCCCGTCCCCTTCCCGAATTCCATTCGGCCCAAGGCAGGGCTCAATACCTGCCAGTGCCACTATCCCAAGGGACCGGATGCCTAACGCTAACCCTCCGGCCCGTTCTATCTCGCCCTGTCCCAGCGCCATACTGGAGCGGCGGGACGTCAAGCCGGATGAGGACATGGGTGGGAAAAGTCACAGTCTAGCCAGGGGGAATGAGGGCCTGTATGCAGACCCATACCTTCTCCAGGAGGCAAGAATTAGCATGGCGAGTGCTCACGGGCCGCACCCAAATGCCGGGCTTGACGGCCCAGAACATGTGATGGCTGGATTTCACAGGGCCTCCATCCGCTCCACAAGCTCTTACAGTGGGCCCAGCCCGACAGACTCAATCGATCACCCTTCCCTCTATAGGCAGAAGTCCAGAAACAGCCAGCTGCCTACGTTGGGGTCAAAGACACCTCCGCCATCCCCTCACCGGATGGCTGAGGTACGGATGATTGACATCCACGGCGGGCCTCCTCATGGCGTTCCCATGGAGAGGAGCTCACCGGTCCGCCAGTCCTTCAGGAAGGAGGAGCTAACAGGGACCAAGCCCCGAAACAACATGGGACCCCCTGTGGTCTCCGACCTCCAGGGGGGGCACCTTCAAGGGCCAATCCCTGTTGTCGGTGACACTCAGACACGGTAAGGCTCATGGGGGATGTATCGTGACATAAAGGCTGTTATTTCTTATTATTAATTAGAATGAAGACGTCGCATCAGAGCATGAACTAACTCTGCATCCCTGTTTCACCCTAACCGACATGCCATCTCACTGTTCGAGCATTAAACCTGCAGAAGTACAAGCGGACTAACGCACATGGTTATGCATCCGTTTAGTGTGTGTGTGCTACCGGTTCTGCTTCTCACAGATCCCTTTTATAATTCTGTAGCCGGCAGTTGCTTATTATTGAGCGTGTAGACCCAGACGAAGCCGCCGTTGTTGAAACGGGATTGTATCTGAGAACCCCTTTAACCCTCCGTCAATGTTTCTTTGACTCTGTGAACGTTGCTCCAACAACAATCCCTCTACAGAGTGTAGTCTGGGAGTCAGCCGGGATAGTCCAGCGGATCTCGGTACCTGGGTTAGCTTTGTCTACTCAGACCGAGGGAACATAAACATGGAAAGAAAAAAGCAAGAAGGATGCGTGTCACTTAGCTAAGCAAACACGGTTTCACTGGAGCACATTTACAGGGAGAGGATGAGCGTACCTTGGAAAACCAAAGAAAATATTGACCCGGTTAAAAGAGGAATTGACCCGATCAAACGGATCAGACTAGACCACCTGCACGGCCCCTGAGCCCTGGGAATCTGGGAAAAGATGGGAGGAATTTGAACGGGAAAGTACTGTACTGAACTCAAAATAAACAATTAATATTCTCTAATTCCCGGCTATCATAGGATATATTCATGTTACACATGCTGCTTGACACTGAGGCCGGACATCGTTGAGTTCGTAGACCGGTTTGTCTGCGGCGGAGCTCGAACCACGGCCCCCCTCGTGTCCTCAGCCGGCCCCACATCCTTCCTCGAGATAAATGTTGACATCTGAAGACAAAAGCGTTTCCAGCCAGTCGGCTGAACAACAAATCTTATTGTGTCGTCCCCTTTTCACCCCTTTTTGTTTGGCGCTCTTAAGGCAGTGTAATTTCTTGAATAATCGTTTCACTCCCTCCTGAGTGGCCCCCGCTTGTCACACAATCTTTTTTTTATTGACAGAACCAGAGCCCTCTTTGTGTTGACTTGAGGGTTATTACGTTGTCTTGAGTCATTCGATTCGTGGGATCCGACATACCAGCAATAGATGGAGCATGTACAGACAGTTTACAAGGACCAAACTCCCGGAACTGCCATGTGGTCGGACGTGTCATTCAATTATTTGTCATAAATCACTGAGCGCAGTCAAGTTACATCTGTGCTCATGCTGGTTCTGATCTGAAGAGCACATCATCAGACAGTAGAGGATCGTGCATATGAACATCTGGCTACACAGCGGGTATTAAATAATGTAATAATTTTAGGCATTCTGATGAAGGGGTGCTGCCATTAGTTGATCTCATCACAGTAGACTGCGTCTCTGATGAGATCCTACCGTGGGTCCGTCCCCTAATATCCGTATTGTTCGGCTCAAAGAGAATACTAGTTCAACTGTCACCATAAAAACGTTTTTTTTTAAACCAATCTAACAGCACATGATACGACGATATGACATGCTTCCTGCGAGCGGGATTACACCCCCTTCAGAGAGCGGTGGTTCGGTCCGAACTGGAGTTTAAACGAGTGTAAACGCCCCAACCGGACTAAACCAGGATGGTGTGAATGCCCCACATACTCATGAATCAATTGCAAAAAAAAAAAATCATCCCCACCAAATGAAAAAACAAAGGAATAACGGTCAGGTAATTAAAAACAATTGATTGCTCTGTTACGACCCTCCCGTGCTCACGTGAACTCTATTGGCAGCTGTCATATCCAACAGGCATTTTCTGATGTTTCTGCAGAGAGCGAATGAAGTTCATGGAGCAACAGATTGCCAGCTTGACTGGTCTTGTTCAGCATGCACTTTTAAAGGGGCCAAACACTAGTGGCGCCAAGGAGCCTCTAAGGTAAGCAATTACTTAATAGGAGCAGAGCGAGGCATCAGGGGGAAGTGGAGTCTCGAATGAAAAGCCTGGCAATAGCAACCCTCTCTAAAGGCCATATCAAACACGCATATTAAATATGAAGAGGAAATAGGTGTGACCGATGTTATATGTAAATTGCCACTATGATGGTTGATATCTGGCTGCATTCTAACTTTGTATTAATGTTTGCTTGACAGTAAGTCTGAAGCTTCTATGATATGTTAAACATGGATGTAGCTTGACATCATTAACATCATTTTTAACCTCTCTGGTCTGTCGATCTTTCCCATCACACCTTGTTGCAATGTGTTTGCCCTTACTAATGATAATCTGTAATCCAAATGCCCTGGAAGAACTGTGTTTTTTCTCCTCCCCCCCCTGAAATTCCTGCTCTGATCGATTTCTCTGTGGCCGCAGCGAGAGACCACCGAAGACATCCTCTCCGGCCCACAGCGCACATAGCTCAGGTTAGTATCGGCGCTGTGATCTCGTGTGCAGACAAGCCCACACCTCGGTGTCAGTCAGCAGCCTGCAATGAGCAGCGCTGCAGGGAGGGAAAACAAAGTGTCGGTTCATATTCCTCTACGATCCTTTTCCCTGCACGGACAGTTTACGAGGAGTTAACAGAGCCAGCAGAGCTAACACGAAAAACTATTACTTCTCAAGTCTGCCCAGACGATCCAGTCAGCTCCGCAGCGGTTTGCGGGGAGATCTCGGTTTGATCAAAAGATCCTCACCGGTGGCAGAACGAAACGCCGCTCGTCTTGAAAGTGAATTTTTCGTGTCGTGACACATTTCATATGCGGCTCTCGGAGCCGTTTGCTCATCCTGTTGTGCTTAAGTGAATGTTCAAAACATCACAGAGGTTACAGTGGCTGCTTTGATCTCGGCCAACTGCACGTCAAAGCAGCGGTGCTTATTTCATATTCACAGCCTGACCTTCCATCGAAGGGCAGAGTCAGCCCGAGCACCGCTGGCAGTGTACACTGTAACCTGTACTTCAGGTCAAGGCGGTTGTCGGGTAGCTAGACAGATTTGGGGATTATGAAGACAAAGGTTTGTTGTCTCACTGCCACAACAAAGGGTGAGGCTACTCTGAACACTTCCTGCCTTATTGTCTGGGAACTTTCTTTATCGGACCTCATATAGTTGCTTTATATTTGCATTAAGGCATTAATTCCATAATTAGAACTAATATTAGATAACCTCCATCTGTGTGTAGATGCACACTGATGATAATCAAAGTTTGTGCTTCAGCCTCTGAGTGTATTG
>CAAKHC010000453.1:30542-64002 GCA_901007825.1 Macroramphosus scolopax
TCAGGTCAAGGCGGTTGTCGGGTAGCTAGACAGATTTGGGGATTATGAAGACAAAGGTTTTTTGTCTCACTGCCACAACAAAGGGTGAGGCTACTCCGAACACTTCCTGCCTTATTGTCTGGGAACTTTCTTTATCGGACCTCATGCATTGGATGGAAACAATATTTTCTCACTTTGCTATTTGAGTCTATGACTGCAGATAGTTGCTTTATATTTGCATTAAGGCATTAATTCCATAATTAGAACTAATATTAGATAACCTCCATCTGTGTGTAGATGCACACTGATGATAATCAAAGTTTGTGCTTCAGCCTCTGAGTGTATTGAATTACATTCTTATTTTCATCGCCCAAACCACAAATATTTACTCCATTTTTTTGCAGCCTCCTGCTCCATTTCTAGCGGTGAGCGAAATGCAGAAATCAGTTGATAGAGGTTACAGATGTCCGTGTAATACGAGCCCAAGTTATGTCTAATATGGGCTTCTTGTGGATGGAAAATAAGCAGCGTAAGATTTTAGGCGAACAACAGGAAACAACATGAGGAATATTAAAGGGGCATCCTGCTCATTCTCAGCTCCGTCTTTCAAGTCCGGGACGAGAGCAGCTTTACGTGATGCAACTCAAAATATCACCGTTACTGTTATTAACAATTGAACAGACTCTTATGTAGCCCCTCAGTTCATCCTCGGCATGAAACAAGATGTTTAGCTCTCTTCAAGCCTTAAAAGCCAACTTTCTTTTAATTGGTCAACTACTGGAAGCCTGCAGAGGGGCAGCCTCCATGTGCTTCATGGGCAGGCTGTGATTGCAGCTTAATATGTTCCCTTTTAAGACCGACAAGTGAGTTGCCAGTGAAAGACATGTACATCAATTTAAGGTTTAATTTCTTTCCTTTGTCTTGTTTTATGTTATTATTTGACTCTTGCTTCTCTGGGAAATAAAGTTGACTCCTCTTGGTCCAGGTGGTTCACCGGTTTTGACTCCCAAGAGTAATGTGGCTCCATCAGACAAGGGCTCAGCTCCTCTCAAAGTCAACCTCCTGCAGTTCAGGAAGAACGTTTCTGACCTCAGGATGCAACTGCATCAGATGAGACAGCTGCAGGCAAGACCCTTATCTCCTTTGAATGAATTTAGAGTGCGCTTGTGTCCATTCAGATATCGACTCTCTAATATGCAAGCGGAATATAGACACAGCTTGGGTCTGCTGGCCAGAGTCCTCTAACATTTCATTCACTGTGTGCATCCGCTCAGCTCCAGAACCAGGAGGTGCTTCGAGTGCAGCTGAAGCGGGCGGAACAGGAAATCAGTGTGAAACTTGCGGAGGCCATGAAGCGTCTGGAGGACCCCGTCCAGAGGCAGAGGGCTTTGGTGGAAGAGGACAGGCACAAGTACTTGGGCTTGGAGGAGCGTGTCCTGACACAACTCGGGTAAGGTTGCTCAACATGACCCTATTTGTAATGTTTATCTCGTGCTATGACGACTTTCATGAGTACAAATATCAAAGCCCATTCATTTCACAATCATAGGACTCTAGTGAAGACGCTCATTTAGTGAAAATCCCCGGAAGGTTTCATTTTCTATCGGCTCACCTGAGCCATCCGCTCCTGAGATCTTTGACGAGCCAACGCCCTGCGAAATCACAGCCCACAGGTTCGTACAGGCAGGAGGTGGCTGCGTTTCAGAGCCGGCTGGGGAGTAATTATTCCCTAACCCCGCTCTTATTTTAATTCACTTCACCTCACCAACAAGGAGCAGTAATTTAAATCCTTTTTATTGGAATGTTTACAGTCAAGGTCAGACAGCGCGCAGCTCCAATAAACACAATGATAAATACTCACGGAGACTCGGAAAAATGAGCAAACAAAGTCGACGGATGAGGCTCTTCGTTACCTTTTAGTATCCGGCCGATTGCGTGTCAGCGAACCCGGCTGCTCGCACTGTAATAAGCCCGGTAATTAGGGTTCCTCGGCTTTAAGACGAGTGGGAGAACTCATTCTGTAACATTTTACGGTTCTGCTGCACATAGAAAAAGGCTCAACACATTCAAATGTGCATCAGTTATAATATTGAATAGTAACGATTATTCTTGGGTTTTAAATGGGGTAGTTTGTGATTGCCAGTGGGCATTATGGATGGGGACAAACCCTGATATGGGCGGTTTATAAACTCACATTTCCTCTTGACTGAGTCGGAACAACAACAATTCAAAGTCGAGACATTAGTCAACCTGTATTGTAAGTTTTAGCTGAGACTAATAGACAGTAATGTTCTTGGAGAGTGTTTCTTCGCACAGTTAGAGGTCCTATTGTGCTGTCTATAAAGGCTTCCTGTTATACACTGACACACATACTGATACACGTTGTGATGAAGTGGCGTCTCTGCAGTGTTTTCTTTGTCATCAACCTGGTGTTGTCATCATTTTTTCTATTAGCCAACCTTCCTCGGTGTATTTAACACGCCGCCTCCTGATTGCCTTCCCCACTCCCTTCAGGGGACGTCCACAAAAGAGTGTTTCTCAAGGGTACCCGGTCACAATGAAACACCATTTTACGTCCCTTTCATGCAATCCGACAGTGTACACGATGTTATCGGTCATTGCGTTTCCCCTCGGAGCAGCCGGGTTTCTCCAAAACCGGGATTGAAGCGGCTTAATATGTGTTCTAGGTGAGGAGGTGCTCTCCAACAAATGAACCCTGAGTGAGTGTGTAAACATTCGGGATGGGATCCAATACAATTTCTTCTAAGACGTCTTCTAAAAGTTTATAGTTTGTATAAAGCTTTGTCGAGAATGTCGTGTTTCTCTGATTTTAATGCATCAAGGTCCAAAGTTAGTCTGTGTCGCTGTACAATTAGGAAGATAAATGATTGTGTCCTGCCCCCTGGTGTTTGGAAAGAGTAAATGTATTTCTCACTGTATATTAAACAGATTGGGCTCATGTAGTTCATCTGAGGTGGCTTCAGTTGGAATTAAATAAACACAAAATGCATTAATTTAAAAGACTGACGAGTTCAACAGGTAGTTGATTGAGTCACTGAATATTCAGTCCTTTAACTTTCCCTCATAGACCTTCTTCTATGAGTATATGCACATCGTATTTATCTAAATTAATTACATTCTCTCTCCTGGTTTGCTCAGGGAGCTGGAGCAGTACGTCGGCTGTCTGCAGAAGGGCTCCGCGACGGCACACCGAGCGGTGACCCTGAAGGACGTGGAGGAGGGAGCGGTGACTCTGAGGAAGGTGGGAGAATCTCTGGCCGGGCTCAAAGGTAAGACGGCAGATGATAATATAAAAGTACTTTCACGGCTGTTCTCACACTGACAGGAGCTGCACATTTCTGACAGACAGCCTGGGTCAGTAAAAAAAACGGTCTCAAAACAAGCGCTCCCAAGTGTGGGATACCTCACGGCCATAGGAAAGATGGAGTCTAACATAAACAAGTGCAAACAGTAGTAAAAATGCCTCAGGGGTTGCCTGCATGAATGTATCTCTGTGTGTGTTTCCACAGGAGAGTTCCCGGCCCTACAAACCAGGATGCGAGCTGTGCTCAGGGTGGAGGTGGAAGCCGTGAAGTTCTTGAAGGAGGAGCCTCACAAACTGGACAGCATGCTGAAGAGGGTCAAGGGCCTGACCGACACCCTCAGCGGTCTGAGAAGGTGCAAGACAGCGAAGAAGTGTCAGAGTAGATAAAGCAGGGCTCAGCGGAGGGAGGTAGTGAAGCGTGGGGCAGCGAAGGAGAGGGAATTGAAAGTGAAAACAAAAAGTGGTCCACCCAGTTAATCAAGCGTCTCTGATCTGGGAGATTGTACTATTTGATGAAACTGGCAAGCCGGCCTTTATTCCATCAGAGATATAATTTTGTGTGGACAGAGGAGTGCGGCGTCGGGCTTGATTCTCTCCCATCCCCTCCACTCAACCGATAAGTGAATTAATTTGGTGGACACTGAGGCACTTCATTTCCATTTTTATGGCGGACACCAACCTTTCTCTCACTCTTCCCATAGGACTCTCTAGATATAAGACATAGAGTCGTTTCAGGTGTCCGAATTAAGCAGAAACCAGAAGAAAAGCGTAGGAAGTGTGTATTTTTTACCAGTGTTTTCTGTTGGCCTCTCGTCCCTGCAGATGTGCAACTGAGGGCCCTCAGAAAGGATGTGATCCTTCAGCTAGCATCCAACTGGACAGCAGCCCAGCGGCGGCAGCATCAGAGGCCCCGGCTGAAGCCCAACCCGGCTCCTCAGCGGTCCCGCCGGAGCCCCAGAGCTCCACCATTAGATCAGAGGTGATGCCTTCCTCTCCGGTGGTCATCCATCATGTCCAGAGCTCCCTGGTCCAGATGCATCAGTCCCAGCACTCGGCGGCCTTGTCCGCTCAGCCGAGTCCGCCGCTTACACCCAGCCCGACTCACGCTCAGTGTCCCAACACGAGCGCAGGTCAAGGCCGTGAATCTCCGAGGGGGGCAGCCTCTGATCCACCAAGTCCTGCCTTTCACAAGAAGAGACCCGCGCACCCGGTGAATAATGGCAACAGCCCCGCCAGCCCAGATCTTGTCATAGAGGAGCTGCAGACTAGTCAGGACAAGTGTAAAAACCGAGCTATGTCCATAGAGGTACGTTTAATTTATTTAAGTTGTTCTAGGACTCACAGTTCCTCTGAATTAGAGAGTCTATTTGAATCGTTGTTCTTTTTCCCCCCTAATAGGCAGCAGAGAAGGAGTGGGAAGAGAGGAGGCAGAACATGGGTCAGTATGATGGAAAAGAGTTTGAGAAGATCCTCCTGGAGGCCCAGGCCAACATGATGAAGGGCATTCCCAGTCTAGATGTGGAAGGGAACCCAGGACTCCCACCTACTGCCACTGGAGAACAAGCAATCATCCACAGGGCCTTGGAGTCACCAACAGGTTTGTACAAGTCCACACACACGTGGCACCAAGACACAAACAAGATATGTTAGTGTTAACGACGTCCCTGTTTGATTTTATCTACAGAGCCCCAGTCTGAGCCTCTGTCAGACAAACCAGCCAAGAAGGGGCCGGAGAAACTCCCCAAACCTGCAGTGGAGAAACCAGCCAAACCTGTGCTGGACAGACCCTCTAAGACCGCCGCCAAGCCTGCACCGCCCGACAGCTTCATGAAGCAGGCATCCGAAAAGTCCAGCAAGTCTCCACCACCGCCACCGCCTCCCCGGAAGACCTACACCAACTCCAGCTCAGGCATGACGACCACACGGTCCGGGGAGGTGGTCTACACCGGCCGCAGGGAGTCTGTGTCGGGTCAGGTCAGTCAGTCGAAACGAAAAGGGAAATAATAAAACACCTTTAATCACTCGTCTACAAGAAGTGCTTGACATTTTGGGGTTTTCCTCTGATTAATCTTACATGAGTACTATAAAGCTCGAACACTAAATATGGAGCTGGAGCCGGATTGATCTTTTCATCTAACTCCCAACAAGAGAGCGATTCCAAAAATGTTTTGAAATATTCCTTTAATTATATATCTGTTGAATCTGGCTCTTTGAAGCGACTGCCTGGCACTTTTAAAACGTCTTGATTTATCGCTCTCCCTCTCATCTATTTTTGAAGGAGGGTGAAGAGGATGGCCCCACTCCCACTCCCACTCCCACTCCCCATCCCAAGCCCAACAAAGTTCCCCCCGAGACCAAGAAGCCTGCGACTCCTCCCCCTGTTCTTGCGTCTGTTACCAGAGAAGAGGAGGATGAAGGGGACAAGATCATGGCAGAACTCCAGGTTAGACGCACTCACACACGTATGTGAACACATCTTGGTGGAAGGTCTACTTGCTGACTGCTGCATTGTGGGAGTGGGTTTTCCTTTCATCTCTTCTTCGCGGTGGTTGACCTCCTCAGCAGTGGCAGCGGACGGGCGCCGACAGCTTGACAAATGAGCTATCATAGCTGTGGTAGTGATGAAGATACTCCTTCCCTCCTCAAAATCCTTCCATGTCCCCTACGCTTTTCAGGTTTTCCAGAAGTGCACAGTTAAGGAAGTAGGGGGGAAAAATTTGGTAGATCCCGCCTCTCGAATTGAGCCGCAAATAAGAGAACTCAGACCGGGGGGCTTAATGCCTCTCAAAGAGAAAAAGGTAAAATGTATGTCGCCGTACAGCTGTCAAGCTAACTGCCTGCCTCTGCCGACTGTCTGATACAACTGATGCCTGTATCTTAACCCTTCTACGACTTTGCACCCTTGCTTTGGCTCGAGAGAAACTTGTAACAGCTGCCTCCAGTCAGCTCCCTCCCCTGCTGTCTCATCCTCCTTCCCTCTTTTGATTCTGCTGGATTCTGCAGCTACAACAACTTTTCAGGATTAAGTCTGCGTAAAAATGACACCTCTGGAAAGATGCAGGGACTATGATGTGTTTCTGCCGCTGCTATAACTGCTAATAAAGACCCCCCCAGCTCTGTATTCTACAGACAATTAAATCGTCTTGTGTCTTTCTTTAAAAAATTGTCTTAAAGAATTGACTATTGAGAGAAACAACTAAACAATAATACGTAGACACGACCTGTTTTTGCAGACTTGGCTCCCTGCAGGTCGATCTGACCACTCTGCATGCTTCTTCTGCCTCTCTTATCTCTGAGGAATTACCTTTCTGTTTCTCTGCACCTTCGCTCCATCACTTACATCACTGTGCTTTCCCAGCTTTACACCTGCGTTACTCATCTGATATCCTACTAAACAGGGGGGGGGATGTTAAAAATAGTGTTGTGACTGTGCTACATTCCAGAGAAATACGAAAAAAACAACAAGGAGGATAAACCTTGTGCACCAGGAGGATCAGCGTCAGTGTAACATTCTGTCTAATGTCTCTACTAGAAGTAGACAGTTGCTTGAAGCATAAAATAAAAAACTTAATTGCAGCAGTGTCGTCATTAGCAGGACGAAAAAAAAAGGATTAACAGGTTTTAGCAATGCAGAACACAAATTTCGCTGACCTGGCTGTTCTGAAATAGAGAGGCTTATAGTCTTTGCTCTTAAGCCGTATTAATTTGCTTTTTCTGCACGCATTTCGATATATACAGCATAAGTCTGAAGTCTGAAGAGTACCTGCTGTAGATACTTTGCAGGAGAGTAATTGCCTGCTGCAGTATTGGCACCGTAATCTACCGCAAAGAGTTCATCCACAGACAAACCGGTTGCACAGTAATATTATTCCCTCACAAACTGTCCTAGCAGAGCTCAGAGCCGCTGCGTGACGATAAAGATCCAGACACAGATGAAAATGGGAACACTACTGTCAGGCAAAGCCAAGGGGTGCGTATGACTTTGGTTATATGGCCACAATGTTCATGTACAGTCCAGTATATCGTACCTTCTTGAGTGTTTATAAACAGCTGCTTTTGACTTTCTCAGGTCATTTACTATGTGACTGGAAAGATCCCGAAAGAGCATCCAGCCCCGCCGGGGACGGAAGAAATCCAAGAGCACCGAGATCCCACGCAGTCTCCATCACAGGTGTCAAATGTCAATGTTAATGACGATTCTCCAAGCCAGCAGCAGCAGCAGGAGCAGCAGCAGCAGCAGCAGCCACTGATGCTGCCACCCAAATCACCTCCACCCAAATCACCTCCACCCAAATCTCCTCCGCCTATATCACCTAAGCCTGTGGGTCTCAATGGATTCAAGCTGCCCAGGAAGCAAGTTAAACGCTCTGAATCCTTGAAAACCAGCGCAGAAATGGAGAAGGGAAACATCCTTAACAAAATTAACAAAGAGAAGAAGAGTCAGGTCATTCAGGAGAACGTTTCTTCTACCAAGAAATCAGTAACCTCAACAGTCAGTGCAGGAACAGAGGTGCCGAAACCTTCTGCAGCGCCGCCCAAAAAGGCTCTTAGTAAGGACAGTGATCCACCTAAATCTAGCTGTGAAGAGGGTGATGATGAGGCTTATCTTAGTCCTGATTTACCTGGAGAAGAGGCGCCTCCACCCCCTGACAACATAGCCTTTATGATCACTAACACTAAAGTTCAGGCCCTGTCTTGTGGCGAGTACCAGGAACTGGTCGATGCCAAGAAGAGGAGTGTCAAGACGGTTACTGTAGGTGGTTCCACGAAGCGGGCGAACACCGCAGCGGATCCCAATGTGCCGCCGGATAACGGGTTCAACAAGAAGCCCGTCATCATTATTTTTGACGAACCGATGGACATCCGGTCGGCGTACAAGCGCCTTTCCACCATCTTTGAGAGCGAGGACGAACTGGAGAGGATGCTGGCGGCAGAGCGCATCGACGAGGAGAGTGAGGAGTCCGACACGGAGAGGAGTGGTTGGCTGGAGGTGAAAGCTGGAGCGACTAAGGCGGTCGACAGCAAAAAGGTCAGCGCTTCAATGGGCACCGGAGAACAAGCTAGTTTATTATCCTCATCTTCGTCTTCAATCGCCGACAGTGGCGTGAACCTGGAGTCAAATGGAGACGTTAAGCAGGACGGTAAGAAGAAGTTCAAGTTTAAGTTCCCTAAAAAACAACTAGCAGCGCTCACCCAAGCGATTCGCACAGGCACCAAGTCTGGCAAGAAGACGCTGCAGGTGGTCGTGTATGAAGACGAGGAGGAAGCCGATGGCACCATAAGGCAGCAAAAAGAAGCAAAGAGATTTGAGATTACCCGCTCAAAGTCCTCAGCGGACAAGTCGACGAGCTCAGGTCATCTGAAGAGGCAGAAGTCAGACTCCCTCTGCAGGACGGATGAGATCCGGAAGAGCACCTACAAGACTCTGGACAGTCTAGAACAGACCATCAAGCAGCTGGAGACCACGATTAGCGAGATGGGACCTTGTTCCCAAGAGGAACCGGATTGCGAAGAAGTGACAAAAGGAGGAAACGGGAACGTCACAGAAGGAGTCGGGTTGAAGAGATCGTCCTCTCTCCCGACCTCCAAAGGGTCTGGCGTTAAGGGAGCCAGCAAAAATTCCTTGCAGAAGAAGACTAAACCTCTGCTCCTTCCTCGCCCTGTAGTCGTCCCTACCACCACCACCACCACCTCCACCACCACCAACACTACTGCCCCCGGTGCCCCCAGCACCGTACAACAGGTCTCTCTCTAGCTCTTGTTGCTCCACAAGGCTTTGGGTCTTTCTCTTTCAGTTTCCAAACTACATTCACTCCAACCTAGAAATTAGAAAATCATTAATCCACTCCTCTTGGAAATGTTGGAGAAAGTCCACCTTGGCTTTCTCCCTCTGTACAATCATGGTGACATGATTCGGGGTTCCTGCCTACCATCTCTCTCCTTCAGTGCATTGCCGAAAACTGACCTTTTCAGCAAATGACAAACTCATCATCAAAGACACTCTCATGATCTCTAATCTGTGTTATTGTCCTTTATTCTTGACTGCATGTGATACTGCTCATTGATTATAATGTATTATGGTCCCACTGGGTGCATGATCTTTTCACTGGTGTTTATCGGTGAATGAACAGGGTTTTTTTTTTTTGTTTTTTTAACCTTTCAGTGCCTTGATTTTTCATACTTCCTATATGGTGTGTTTTTTTCCCCTTCTTTTGTTTTATTTCTTGTTTTGTTTTTCGTTTGGATCCCCCTGCAGAATACCAGTGTCGCTTCCCCTTCTAGTCGGATGCCCGTCCCTTTGTCTACGAAGTCCAGGCAGTCGCCGGGTACGACTGACAAAGCAGGAAAACAGCAAAAACTGCAGGACGCTCAAAGGCAGTTCCGACAGGTAGTTTTACTGTAGGGCCTTTACCAGAGACAGAGGAAACACATTTATATGGATCGAAAATATGAGGCATGTATATTAAACAGGGGGAAAAACTACCAAAGTGTTTTGAAAAAAAAAAAGAAAAGTCACCCCGGTGTCGACTGTGGATCTGTTAATGTTTCTCTCGAGTCTGCTCTGACAAGAAGGCATGTTTGACTCTTGACTGTTACCCCATAACATCACTGTACTGTATGCTTCTGCATGTCCACACTGCTCATGGTTTTCACTGTGTTGGTGACTAAACAAAATAATGGAAAAAAAAAAAAATGGCAAGAAAAGCGGAATCCTACCCTGTCATCATCTGACTTGTCATCGCATCTCCAGTTCCCATCACAGCTGAGTTCCTCAACAGTGTTGCCAGATCCCAGGATGCTTATGGCTTATGTTATAATACAAACCTCCCCGACTTTAAGGCTATGCTCCCCCCCCCCCCTGCTCACAGTGCACCTCTGCTCAAACCCAACATTACTGCATAGCTTCTTAACCTCACGGTGGTATATTTCCTCAAAACATCGCTACAACTCACCATCTTGCACCGTCAGTTTCAGCGGAATACTGGCCCCCCCACATTCCCCCTGTCTGCTCTCACTCTTCAAACTCCTAACCCTTTAATATACTTTTCTCAAGCTCTCCTATGCATCTGTGTCTTCTGAATTTGAAGCCCCTTCAGAGGGCCTAACAATCCCTCTAACACACAGGCAGTTGTACGGATGCCACTCCTGTCTGCCATCGCTTGTCTAACCTTTTGCAGTGTTCTGTTTCCTTGGTAACACGTCCCTCAGTTCAATGTGTCTCTTCTGTCATGTAACCTAGCACAAGTAGACTTTCTGTACATGTTTCCTGGTGTCTTTCAGTTGTGTCTGTGTAGTGTTAATGTTCTTACAGTCATAGTATGTTTCTCTGTCTTTAACGTAGGTGAGTTTTGTTAACATTGTCTTGCCTTTTTATATGCATTTTTTGATCAGATTTCCTTTTTTGACAACCAGTATCTGTTTTGGCATCTCTGTTTACAGGCTAACGGAAGTGCTAAAAGAGTGGGAGGGGATCATAAAACTACTTCCCCCACTATTCCCATCTCTAAAATCCCTGCTTTTTATCCTAGTTCTACTAAAGGCAGCTCCCAGTCTGCGCCAAACTCCGACGTTACTAATCCCATTAACCCGTCCTCCTCATCCTCTTCCTCTTCCTCCTCCCCTGTGACAAAATCCATCCTGTCCTCTCACAGTCCTCGTTCCCTAATTTCCTCCCACATCCCCTCCCTGTCTAACGGATCCCTCAAACTCCCCGCACCCTCACAGCACACAGGTAAAGCTCTTTCGTTCTCCTCACAGAATGGTCGAGCGCACTCCTCCTCCTCTTCATTCTCCTCCTCCTCCTCCTCTTCCTCCTCCCCCTCCCCCTCCCCTCTGTCGCCCACACCTTTGGGCCAAGGTGGAAAGAGCATCCGCACCATACACACCCCCAGCTTCACCAGCTACAGGTCCCACAACGGCAGCAACGGCAAATCCTGCATCCCAACAGCCACATCAGCTAAGGAGAGTACTTAGCCCCATTATCACCCCTGTGGCTGCGACCGTATAGCAAGTAGATTGAGTCATGTGTCATCTGATATAGTATTGGTTTGTTTTTTTTAGTCTCTGTTAAAGTATTAAGTGATGCACTCCCCACATTCATGTTTTATTTGACACTGGCATTCTCACACCGACGCTTTAATCTCCTTTGAGTTGCATTTTAAGTCTTTTCTTGAAGGTGCACCAGATATTCCAACTAAATATTTTATAATGGAACTTTGTAGTGGAAGTGGAAGGCTCTCACTGTGTTGAAAATCTATTTTTCTTGCTGTAGCTATGAATAGGGAATATAGAGTTGATGTACAATCACAGACCATGTACAGATTGTGTTTTATTTTTCATACCAGAGATTGGATAACCATAGTATATTTAATCTTCTATGTTTATTAATTTGACAGACATTCAGCCCTTGTAAATGCCTTTAATGTATGTGTACACAACGTATGCAGACATTTTAAAGTAGAGCTCATCATCTTATGTTTTTTAAGAGTATTTTCACCCATATGAACTGACAGTTTCTTTTATAGACAATAAAAGTGGTATCATGAGTAATACAAAATTTTCATTTTAGTGTGCCTATTTGCCAAAGTCGTTCTAAAATGACTCACTTCAAGCCTAACGCAGTCTCAAGATTTAGGGGAGTTTACATGCACTCTCTTGTTGTGACCTCAGTGTTTGTACTGTTGGTCTGGGTTTGCTAATGTATTGTTGTCTGTAATGTAATGGAAACTGTACTAAAAAACAAAAACAAAGTGATCAAATCAGTTCTACCACGTGTATATAGAAGCTTCTACTAAGAAAATAAGTAGTTTTGTTAACATACCAAAGTTTATTTGTATGCATGCCTATCAAATATTTTAGGAGAGTGGTGTAAAAGAAGAATTATGTTTGCACAGATAGATTTTGTAAATATTTGGTTTTCTCTCATTTTTGTAAAGCTTTAAAAATCATACTACAAAGGAACAATGTGGTAAAGGCAAAAACTGTGTTGCAGTAGCAAAAAATAAAGACTTGCATGCTTGTAAAGCATTGAGCTTCAATGTTTTCATTTTCTGATTAAAATGCTTCCTGTGTAATTCCTGTGTGAGTGCTTATGTCTGCACACGTGCGAGCATTAGTGTATTGTACGTGTGTTTTTATGAAAGTGGAGACATGCATCTCACGCTCACTTCACCTGCATCTTATTATCACGCCAGTATTTTCACAACAACATATACAGTTGAATTCTGCGATTAAAGGTAAGAATATTTTTCAGGATCAGGAGTGGAACCTAAATTTGCCTTTACACTCCTGCAGTGGAATACATGATCAGATAACAAACTAAGAAGACCAGGAGATCTAATCTAGTCAAGTAAGTTGTGCGGTGAAATGCTTTTCGCTGGCTCCTCGGCGTGCACAATAGATAGTGTAAAAACAAAAAATAATAGACTTACAAAATATATACAAGAGTCTCATGAGCTGTTAAGTAGAATCTGCAATGTCGTATTGCTTCAACTATAAAATGTAGTACTTTATTTCACTACCTGAAACTGTGTAAACGAATTAGTTCATTAAAATCCTGCTGGCTGCATTTAATTATGCAAGAAACCAACAGGGTTTTGCAGTAGGGTGAAAAGTGAATTGTAAAGCTTAGGTAGGTAGGTAGGTAGGTAGATACTTTATCCGGAGGGAAATTCAAGTAGCTTATTAAAGTAGCTTAAGGGAAGTACAACACTAAAAAATAGTTTTACAATTAAAAGAGGACAGAACAGTTTTGATAGGTTTATTCAAGTATAATGTATACAATTCACATCCTGAATGTAAATTCCAGTTATGTAGTTGGCTTAATGATGGGAATTGTGTTATTATTTTTTTAATTTTCTGAGAATCTTTTGAACAGCTTATTTGTAGTTTATCTTCCTGTTGTGAAAAATAATTTCCTGTAAAAGACTTCCCATCAATGCTCATGTATTACAGGGTCAGCTCCTGTTTGGAATAAACTTCATTGACGTGAGGTTGCATTACTATTTTTGGTTCCGTGTGAGTGAATAACTGGACCTGCTATTGTCATTTTACTAAGATAAAAACATTTGATGAGTAAGTCGAATGTCATATGAACACAGGGCTGTTCAGGGTTTTCAGTCTTCATAACTGCTTATCTTTGTCTATCAATCACTGCACCTGCTGATCCTCTACACAACAACTATGAACATCTCTGAAGAAGAGATGCAGGGCGCTTAATTTCAGCAAGAGACTAAGAGAACATTTTCTTTTCAACATTTTACCCGCTACAATATTCTGCACTACTTTTCTCTAAAGTCGTTTGTGGACATAAGACGAAATTGACTTTCGACTATTTTGACTTGTGCGAGCACCCGTCAGACCGACTTGTTGTTACCAAGGCAGCCAGGAAGAAGCTGTCGGAGGCAGGGAGCGGACTGTGAGTGAACTCCTGTTTATTTAACATATCATAGTGAAATACAGTCAGGCTATGGAGTATTGGTAACATTCTGTGGAATTAAAAATGTGCACTTGGCTCGTCGTGTCATCTTCATACGTGTTTTCTTAGAAACGTCAACTGTGTTGCAACAGGCGCTATTCCTGTAACACCATCGTTAACTTTCCCCTGAGCTGCCGAGTCGGAGGCTGCGGGTCGGATGCTAACTTCGGCGTCGTCTCTTTTGGTTATTGGACTGTTGGAGAAAATAAGCTTGCTATTGCGAAACAGGTTTTAGTCTTATTTCTAGATGCTGAAAGTAACGGTAACAGAAGTAACAGTCCAGTCATCTTTGGCTTTTGTAGACGGTAAGTTAGCATTGTGGCTAAAACTGCATGGAATAACTTAGCTGTTTTGAGTTCGTGGTACCCCACAGAAATTAGGGAGAATAAATGTCAATCACAATGTCATATTTCACAGCCTTTCGTTACTAGCTCGTCCCTCTCTGTCTTTCCTGTCTGTCATCGATCAGGAGCAGAGATGTGCATCCGAAAAGGTTGACTACTTTTGCCAACATGGGCACAGCGTCTTCTCTGGTCAGCCCAGGGGAGGTAATTGAGGATGGGTATGGAGGTGAGGGTGGGGAAGCCTGTGAGATCCCGGTGGAGGTCAAGCCCAAAGCCCGTCTCTTACGCAGTTCATTTCGCAGAGGACCACGGGTTATTGGGTCCAGCTTCAAATCCACAGGCTCCGTGGATCTGGAGTACGCTGCAGAGTATGAAAGACTTCGAAAAGAGTACGAAATCTTCCGTGTCAGCAAGAATAACGAGATTTCATCCATGCAAAAGAAGGAGGCTAAGCTGGATGAGGAGAACAAGAGGCTGAGGGCTGAGCTGCAGGTAAAATATATTACACTGGACAAGAAGCAATGTAATTATGTTGGAGCTCTTCCAATGCAGCTGATCATATCACAAACCGTCTGACTTTCAAATGTCATCATCCCCAATTCGGCCACAGGCTTTACAGAAGACTTACCAGAAGATCCTGAGAGAGAAGGAGAGCGCCTTAGAGGCCAAGTATCAAGCCATGGAGAGGGCTGCCACGTTTGAACACGACAGGGACAAAGTCAAACGACAGTTTAAGGTAAACCCATCTGCACGTCTTACATCCCTCATACCAGTTTATTCTTTTCTCCATTAATCATGTATCAATTATTGGGGGAATAATTGTCAGATCTTCCGGGAGACGAAGGAGAAGGAAATTCAGGATCTACTGCGAGCCAAGAGGGACTTGGAGTCCAAACTGCAGCAGTTGCAGGCTCAGGGCATCCAGGTCTACGATCTAAATGATTCAGATTCAGATGACAACCAGACTACTGTGACCGGTAAAACCCACAAATTCACACTGTTCTTGTAGATATAGCTTGGAGGTCTTTTCCTTTCTTTGATTTGTCTGTTCACCTTCATAAAATAAACCTACTTATTCCTGCATGATATAGGGTGTTGTTTAAATATTTACTATATAAAACATGATATCATTCTTTTACTGCATGTAGCTGCTGGGACTCAATGTGATTACTGGACTGGAGGTGTGCTGGGAAGTGAGCCCTCTATGGGTAGCATGATGCAGCTGCAGCAGACCTTCCGGGGACCAGAGTTTGCCCACAGTTTGATAGACGTTGAGGGTCCCTTTGCGAATGTGAGCAGAGGTAAGCAAACTGCTATGATAAAGCTGCAGAAAAAAACGAGAGGTTGTGATATGGATTGTAGCTTTATAGGCATTGGGACAGTTATTCCACGTATCTTTTAAAAGGATCTCTACATACTGCATATTGTGTGCTTGCAGTAACTTTTACACAATGTAGCTGTAATCTACTTTTCTGCCTCTGTGTCAGATGACTGGGACGCTGCAGTGGCCAGTCTGCTTCAGGTCTCCCCTCATGTGCCCCAGGCCTTGTGGAGCAACACAGTGCGCTGCTATTTAATCTCAACCCAGGAGACCAAACCAGAGCTGGATATCTTTATTAAGGTTGGCATTATTATGTTTTTCTACCTCTGGCATGGTTCAGCAGGCATGGCAGGAAATTAAAAGATAAATAGAAGAAAGATTCTCCTCCTGGCAACAAATTCTTGGGAGTAAAATTGGGATTACTTCTACAGCCTGTTTTACTCCTGCTTGACAAGAGTATTTGTACTCAGCCTTGTCTCAGAAACTGATTTTATTGGGATTATTATATCAGACTCTTCCTGTCAGTAATTTTGAATGGTCTTAATGTATCTTCCAAACTATGGCCGAGAGTCAATTTCAGTTAAAAAATGTTTTCCAGAAGTAAACGTTCCTCTTGCTTTGATTACAGAAACACTCTCCTGTGCTGCGGAGGATTTGTGAGGGTCTCGGCCATTTCTATCTGAATGTCTGCTTCTCAGAGGAGAACGCTGCCTCATATGCTGTGCTGCGCAACCAAGAGATTGAAAGGAGCTCTGTGTGTGTGCTTCTTCTAAAATCCACTGTCAATGGGTATGTTCTATACACCTAATATGGCAGCATTATAAATTAAATCTTGATATCCACTTGAATTTAAAGTTTGATAATAATCTCATGGAGCATTTTTGAATAGATTAAATTATGGAATTTATTTTGTTCCGGTATTTGTGCACAATGCTTGTGTGTAGCTCTGTGTTGGAGGACTGCGAGGAAGCTTTTGTGAAGAATCCAGACAGCCATCCACTGGTACTCTACCTCAGGACTGAAGAAGATCACAATTTGACCGGACCGACCAGGCAACTTCTGGAAAGGGTCAATGACGCAGACAAAGCTGCTAAACTCAAGGTGCAGTGTACTGAATGAAAAGGGGCTTAATGGGAAATGAACAAGTTGTTTCCTAAATTAGACAAAGCAGATACATAGTTGAAAGCTTACATTCTCAAAGTTCACTGTAATAGCCATAAGTACATGTGCTGTTTGATAAATGTCCTTTATTTATTACTGAGCATGAATGGACTTCACTTGCTTTGAACATTTGCACAGGTGTTGGATCATAGCGGTTCTGCAGAGGACGGGGCCGCCCTGCTTTATGCTCAACTAGAGAAACTCGTCAAACAGGTACAGACTTTCCTCCAGCAGCAGCCCTTTCATCAACTCAGAGGCAATGTCCATCCTTCATTTTTATCTCCACTCTGTCCTTTTTAGGAGTTGCTGGGGCTTGAAGGAGTAGATGTTGACTCTAAGGACTGTGGGATAGAAGAAGGGCGTGAGGAAGACTCGGGAGATGTGCTGTGGGACCTGCACGATGAGCAGGAGCAGATTGAGTCCTACCAGCAGGCTTGTAGCAGCACCAACTCGCAGTTAGGCTTCCAGAAGGTTGGGCAGATCTTCTCATCTGTTCAACACAATCTTGTCTCCCATTTATATAATTTCTTCATTCATCTCAGTCTCTGTTGCACCTGATGTTCTTCTCAGTATATAGATCGCCTGAATGACATGATAGCCGCTCCCCCTCCGACCCCACCTCTGCTGGTGTCTGGTGGACCAGGCTCAGGAAAGTCCCTCCTCCTCTCTAAATGGTGAGAACAGACAAATTCAGTTAAGTGTCATATTTAAAATCCCATTGCACTTTGTATCGTTTCATTTCTTCGCTGGATGTTAATCCTTTCACTTCTCTATAGGATTGAGCTGCAACAGAAGCAGTCCCCCAACACCTTGTTCCTTTATCATTTTGTTGGTCGGCCTTTCTCCACCAGCTCTGAGCCGGTCCTCATCATCAAGCGCCTCACAGTCAAAGTAAGAGTCTCCCCTCCCATCAGCTTACCTTCCATATCTCTGGTACAAGGATGTAACACTTTTAACTGGATGCATATGTTGTGTGATTGTCTGGCATAGCTGCTGCAACACTTCTGGTCCATTTCTGGCCTCTCCATGGAGCCCAGTAAGATTCTGGAGGAGTTTCCCCGCTGGCTAGAAAGGCTGTCAGCCCGCCATCAGGGAAATATAATCATCATCATCGACTCCATTGACCAAATACAGGTGCAGCCCCCCTGATTTATCTCAGTTAGACTCACACTGTCCATGTTTGTTTTCAGTCAACTTCTAGAATAACTCTCTAGTTTCTAATTCCCCTTCATCTCTCTCGTCATTAACAACCGAGGTTTCTGCTTCTTCTTTCAGCAAGCAGAAAGACACATGAAGTGGCTCATTGACCCTCTGCCTGTCAACGTAAGAGTGGTGGTGTCTGTCAATGTGGAGACATGTCCTCAAGCTTGGAGGTACGACCTCTACTTGTTCTAACTGCAGTGCAGTGATATGCATTTGTAAATACGGTCCTGTAGGATTGACTGTAACTGTTACTCTGTCCAGATTGTGGCCCACCCTCCACTTGGATCCGCTGAGTCCCAGAGAGGTCAGGAGTGTTGTTAATGCAGAGTGCCAGAGCATGGATCTGAAACTCACCAAGGACCAGGTCAGTTATCATCCCTCCATCCTCCTTTTTTTGTTAAAGACATATAGATTTGGATCCTTCCGCAGGTCTTTGATTTATAGGTCTGTGTTTTCACATGAATGTTGTGTCTTTCTTCCAGGAGAAAAAGCTGGAAAGGCACTGCCGCTCTGCATCTACCTGCAATGCATTATATGTCACACTACTTGCACGGATGAGCACCAGGTAAGCAAATTCTCCTTTCTTCACCTCCAGCATGGAGGGTGCTCTTGTTTTAAAACATATTTTTAATATTGCAGAACTAGTTGGAAAGCATGTTTTTGTCTGACAGCTGCTGTACTTAAAACTATGTTTATGTTTATTCCCTTTTTTGGAGGAAAAAGATTCGGGACATGATCTTTTTATCTTAATTTGATTGTAATATTTTCTACCACTTGATGTTTGGATCATGTGCTGTGTTTCGCTGCCGCCCAGCAGTAGATCGTGTTGGTCGCTGGAGAAGAGCCTTGAGCAGTGCCTACAGTGTCACGACACCATGTCACTCTACCGCCTGGCTCTGAAAATGAAGCTGGACTCCCTCGACATAGACAGAGAGCGACACATCATGAGAGAGGTGACTTATATGGAAAATAAATAATAGCATACTCTTTGCATTTAAACCAAATGTTATCTTGGAGTGTGTGAACTGTTTACCTATTTTAGTTCTTCCAGCATTTTTTATTTCTCATGACACATTTATTTCATGTTATTGTGGTAATGTTACATATGATTCTTGCAGTTTGGGTCTTCTGTTGTCCTCAATGTCATTTCTTTTTATCTCTACTTAGATACTGTGCCTTGTATATTCCAGCCATAATGGAGTGAGTGAATCCGAGGTACTAGACTTTTTCCCAGACCTGGAGTTTCCTGTTCTGTCCTCACTGCTCCACTGTCTGGACAGACTCTGCATTGTGACCCTCCACTGTGGGCTAATCAGATTCCAACACTTGCAGGTAATTGTGCTCATCAGTCAGAACAACTGCAGAGCATAAATTGATTTAATCATTAAATAAATGAAAAAAATGCATTAATTTTACTATATCCATGGGACACAGAGCATATGAAGAGAGATATCTGTATGACATTATATGTGTTTGTGTATGTCTGTTTGTGTCTGTATGTCAGGCCGGGGAAGCTGTGAGGTTGGAGTTTCTGAGTGGAGGAAGCAGCTCTGCTATTTACAGAGAGAAACTGATCCAGTATTTCAGCCAGCAACTCAGGTGCTGCAGAGCAGACATCTTGTCCCAATCCAACTGTATTCACATTCTTGTACCAGTGCAGCTCGTGTCATCGCATATGTGTGTGTGTGTGTGTGTTGTGTGTGTGTGCAGTCATGATCGTGTGACGTGGCGTGTCGCAGATGAGCTGCCCTGGCTCCACCAACAGCAGGAGGACAGGACTAAACTGCAACTCAGCCTTTTGAACCTGTTTGTGTCGCAAAACCTCTACAAGAGGTAAACGTTTGTGTCGAATAAAAACATACATACACCACAAATCATGCCACATTTACTAGATGTGTTTTTTTCTCTAAGGGGTCATTTCTCTGAGCTGCTGGCATATTGGCAGTATGTTGGCAAAGACAAAAGCTCCATGGCAACTGAGTACTTTGACTCCCTGAAACACTACGAGAAGAGCTGTGAGAGCGAAGACAGCATGACCAAGCTGGCGAACTTATATGAGACCTTGGGGCGATTCCTCAAAGACCTGGGCCTCCCTAGTCAGGTACGGTGCATCATTCACCACTAATCATTTGGTCTCTTCCTATATAGACATTTATTTATTGTTGTCACACCAATTATTATCTGCTGGTTATGGCCACAGATGGACAATCATCATATATGCTTCACTCTGTTCAGGCGGTGGCTCCTTTACAAAGATCACTTGAGATCAGAGAGACGGCCCTGGACCCGGACCATCCAAGTGTAGCTTGCTCCCTGCACCAGCTGGCTGCGGTTTATGTTCAGTGGAAGAAGTACGGCAACGCTGAGCAGCTGTACAAGCAGGCCCTGGAGATCAGTGAGAATGCCTACGGTGCTGAGCACGCCAGCGTGGCACGAGAGCTGGAGTCCCTCGCCATGCTCTACCAGAAACAGAACAAGTAATAAATGGAATTATTGTTTGTGTTGTATCGTTTGATTGTCCTCGCCAATGTGTTCATCCCGTCTGTGATGATGAACAAATGAGCTTATTAAGCTGCTAATAAAACAGTCAGTCCTGGATTCTTTGTTAAAAGCATGTTTAATGACTTACACCTGCTATTTTTACTACCAGGTATGAGCAAGCTGAGAAACTCAGGAAGAGGTCAATGAAGATACGTCAGAAAACCGCTCGCCAGAAAGGTCATATGGTGAGCATATCTGGAACACATCCACACGCCTGGACAATTTTTATAAATCTGTCAAATACTACACACCTGTTGTCTATTCCCTCCTCCAGTATGGCTTCACTTTGTTAAGGCGCAGAGCCTTACAGCTGGAAGAGCTGACCCTGGGGACAGACTCAGCTGACTGTGCCAAGACACTTAATGAACTGGGTGTCTTGTACTACCTCCAAAACAACCTGGAGTAAGGCTATAGTCATATGTTACAGCTGGCATGCACACAGACGGATATAAAACACGTTGAGTAGCTTTCGGGCTGTTGGCATCCAGATTTGTCCGAATTTTTAACTTTCCACTTTAACCTCCCTCTCTTTACTCTCCCCAGTGCAGCCAAGGTGTTCCTGACCCGCTCTCTGGAGATGCGTCAGCGTGTCCTCGGTCCGGATCATCCAGACTGCGCTCAGTCTCTCAACAACCTGGCGGCACTGCACACAGAGAGGAGGGAGTACGAGACAGCTGAGGACATGTATGAGAGGGCGCTGGACATCCGCAAGAGGGCCCTATCCCCAAACCATCCCTCGCTCGCATACACACTCAAACACCTGGCCATGCTCTATAAACGCAGAGTGAGACACTCGTCTGCTTGTCTAATGAATTTCATTAGCTTGTCTGGTGTCGGTCCCAGACTGAGAATGTTATAAATGTGTGTGTTGTACAGGGGAGGCTGGAGAAGGCTGTGCCACTATATGAACTATCTCTGGAGATCAGGGAGAAAAGCTTTGGGCCCAAACACCCCAGTGTGGCCACAGCACTGGTCAACCTGGCTGTGATCTACTGCCAACTGGTGAGAGTGACATCAGATTCTTCACTCAACCTGCATGTTCCTGTTCAGTTTAATAAAGAGCATGTGTAGCTGTATTTTCGGTTGTATGCAGTAAAACAAAAACCATTCCTTTGCTCTTGGCAGAAGAAGCACAGTGAAGCCTTGCCGCTTTATGAACGAGCACTGAAAGTGTATGAGGATAGTTTGGGACGCTCCCATCCTCGGGTTGGAGAGACATTAAAGAACCTGGCTGTGCTCAGGTACAGTAACTTACAAACAATTACCATGCATTTTACTTTAAGTTAGATAAGTGACTTGTTTTTCCATCTAATAATCGTTAATCTTTTCCTTCACATAGCTATGAAGAGGGGGACTTTGAGAAGGCAGCAGAGCTTTACAAGCGTGCAATGGAGATCAAGGACGCAGAGCCATCGTTGGTGTGTGGGAACGCTCCGTCCCGCCACTCCTCCAGTGGGGACACTTTCAGTTTGAAGGGACCTGCCCCCCTCCCCAATGTCCAGAGGTGATTTCCGTTTTGGGGTGGCCAAGAAACAACATGAGTGAGAGCATCTTCCCCAAGTCGAGAACAGTCACACACACAGATTCCTGAATATATTTAGAATTTAGATCACATACATGGAGCTTGATTTATCTTCAGTGCGGGCAAAGGCCAACATAAAACAAATCTAACTAGGCAGGTAACAAAAATGATCAAATATGCATATGCTATATGCATGTGCCAAAAGTATTTATTACTGTTTGCAGTATTACCATACTGATGTATTTTAAGATCTTTGAGCATCAGTTGAATATTTTTGAATGGACTCAGGCTCACTCTATTCTTTAATGTGTATACTGTCAGTGTACATTTGTACAATACCAGAACACATTTAGCTGGCATTGAAATCTATTACATAAAACATGAGTAACTATAACAGACACGTTTGGTGCTTTCCTCTGTACTGGGGATGTTGATCTATGCACTATTTGAAGATTCCTTTTTTTTGCTAATTGTAACAGTCCAAGTTACATTTGTTTTTGTTTCAAACTCCAGTTTGTCTTAAGGACATCAGCTATCAAACCGTCTGTGCTGTGATCCCTTTTAGCAAAACTCTATTGATATTTAGCCTTTCAGGTGTGTTAAAGATTTCACTCCTGGCATTTAGAATGAAGGATTTCTGAGAGCTGCTACCTCCGATCAATGTTCATGATCAGCCAAAAATGTATGGTGTGTGTATTGTTTATATGCCAAGATAGAATTTTATTCTTAATCAAAAATAGAATTTTATTCTTTTTCCAAAAAAAAAGAACCCTGTTGTGGAAATATAATCTGTTAATGACTTCCTGCCATGTTTATGTAAAACTATATGCGGATTAAATATTCAGTTCCATTTACGCATAATTGTGTAGTTTCGTAGTGCCACATGCATCCGTCTCCTGGTTTAGGTATAATAAAGTAATTATCTATTGTCTGACTTTATATGCATGAAGTCAAAAGGGACCTTGTGAAACCAATGTGTTATTTATTGCCAAATATAGTACATAAAGTGTATCTTAAGTGCATTTATTTAGATATTTGTATTTATGTAATGTCTTTCAAATTTGTCAAAGAACAACAAAAATAAAACTCCAATATATCATGAAGACGTATTCCTTTCAATAAATACTTTATTGAGACAGTAAACATGGTTCATTAGTCCTGTTGTAGCAGATATGTTCTTTAAGCAGAGTCTTTCTAGGTTTATTCCAAGAGCTACAAACATTCCCTGTGCTTCAGCATATTACACATTTGTCTGCTGTCAGTAGCGCTTTTCATGCATTTACCTGCTTTTATCTGTATTAAATATTAATTATGGGATGTCAATTTAATAACTGATTAACTGGCTTTTATGTGCGTCCCCATGCGGCCTACATCTTCCTCATCTGAGCCATCAAGTCCTCCAGGCTCTGTTCAGTCTCCTCCACTGTCTCCCCACTGGCTGTATTCTGGTTCAAAGAAGAATAAATGTCAGTTTAGTCGAATACCTTAGATAACAGAACCCTCAAATGAATGTAGAGCTGAAGTTGTTTTTAAATTGTTTGAGTTTGACCCTCATATCATGCTAAACGAGTTAGCATATCTTTGTTTCTTACAACAGGGGTGGACTCCCCAAACGTCTGGTAAAACGCTGCCCGGGAAGTCTTTTAACTGTCGTCTTTAACTGTACTGACCTCAGCTGGAATGGTGTAAGCCACAGTGATGCCTTCTGGGAGGTCAGGCACAGGGGCGGATGCCGCTTGTAATTCGTTTTCAGTCACCTCCGATACAAGTTCAATACCTGAACAGCACATTAAATGTTAATCACTAGATTGTTATATGTTGCAGATCGGTCAGATGTTGGATGAAATGTTTTTTTACTCACCCCAGTCATTGTCCTCATGTACGACCTCCTCCTCCTCTTCCTGAACAACTTCCACCTTTGGCTTTTCTGCTTCTTTCTTCTGGAGGAAAAAACAGATACAAGCTGTTAGCTTGCGCAAACTGGGACAGCACAATGTCAGTCTGTTTTGCGATGAATGTGTCCTCTGAAGAACCCACACCTTATACTCCTCTTGTTGTCTCCTGCAGTGGCGGTCATTACACTGGGGGTTGGGTTTCATGGACATGGTGGGGAAGAAGTCCTGCATGGCGTTGTAGCCAAGATAATAACTGACGGTCCCAAACTTCAACAAATACCTGTAAGACAAACATTAACTTTGCATCTTTTAGATAAGTTATGTTGGGTTTCTCTATGGCCGCATTGACTTTACTTACTTGAGGACATTCTGCACCAGGAGGCCTGCGACAACGCCCATTGTTGTTGGTAAGCTGGCAGCACAAACACCCTCCCTCTTCAGGGTCTTCTCATCAATGTTAGCTGCCACCACCAGAGGAGGAGCACACTAACAATGGAAGATAGAAAAAAGAACAACAACAGTTAACTTTAACTCTATGTGTGCTGGAAGAATATGCTATATAAATAAATGTACCTTGCAAGAGAGTTATTGTGAGAGAGTACATACTTTCAATGCACAATAATACAGCAAGTAAACATAAGATGTTGATCGTGTGTGGCACATACAGCGAAGCAGGCAGCCTCTCCGGGGATGATGAGCTGGATGTGTCCGGATACGGCGTTCTCACTGACACCGGACTCCATCCAGATGTGACCGAGTTCATTACAAGCCTGAGAGTAACAAAGTGAAATGGAAAAATCTACATTAGTAACATGTGCAAAGCAACACTGTATGTGTTACATGTAATGCCAGCTCACAGTAATGCACCTACCGTATTGATGGCCATTCTGGCCTCAAAGTTGTCCACACAGCTCAGGATCAAGTCCACCGGATTCCCCTCTTCCATCCCTCCATGACTGAGAACACATAAAATAACTCTTGAGGGTCTTTTCTACCGAGGGGGCAGAGAAAGAAAACGAGAAGAGAAGAGAGATGGAGAACCAACCTGATTCGATCCATAAAATGTGTGAAATTGTCCATTGTGGTGATATTGTAGTTGTGGGTCTCAAACAACACATCTGGATTGATATTTCTGTTGGAACAATTGAGTAATGAGTCAGCGGGTAGAAACCAATAACTATTAGGTGGAAAGGAGGATAACTGTGTGTACCTGAGAGTGTGTTCTGCTGCTTCCACCTTACTGAGACCTGCCTGGTGAGGCTGGAAGAACAGTCTGTTCATATTGGCCAGCTCTACTTTATCATAGTCGAAGAGGAGCAGCTGTGATGGCACAAGGAAAGAGATTGGGCCAAATACAGGAAGAGGAAATACTGGAAGAGATGAACAGGTAAAATGGAGGAAATAATCAAGAGTTTTGTATTACCTTACCAATGCCACATCTAGTGAGCATTTCAGCTGTCACGCTGCCGACCCCCCCGACGCCGACCACAGCTACTGTGAATGTCCGGATATTCTGTCATCACATGGGAGATTAGTATTCATGTTTAAATGTCAGGGCTTCACCAACAAGCAATATACACTGAGTTTGGTTACTTTACAAATTAGCATTTTGTTATCATCAAGAATAAGGTTGAGTTTACATAGAAGGACAACAGTGATGCACTGATGGTGAAATTTGGGCCTATATAGTGTTTATAGATAGGCCCATGTTATATAATGTAACCTTCTTATATTCTAAAATTTGGCCACTGCCAGTGTTACTTGTAAACAAACCACACCTGCTCCCTTGCATCATACCAAAATTATGTCCAGCCAGTGGCTGTGGGTGCTGTTATAGTGCCACCCATTGGATCTTCTCCAAATCTGCAGCTGGGTAGGCTAATGTCAACCCACACAAACAGTGAAGTTATTCTGATTTGCAGACTGGCAGTTAAGAAGGCGAATATCAGCCGATACTGATGTTCGGATGATAAATCAGTGCATCCCTAAAGAACAAATGTGAATAGGTATAAAAATCAACTGTCTTCTGATATTCTGATCATTATAAAAGGTTTTACAACAGCTTTGAGCAAATCATAAAGCATGCTGAATGGTGGGTATGAAGAGAAGGTATTATTCCACACCCTTCAACTATTGAAATTATTTATTTCAAACTTTCATTCCCTTTTTTTTGAGTATATCAGACTCTCTTTTTGCTGATCAACAACGATCTAGTAACAAACCTCATAGTTATCCACGATGCCCATTCTCTTCAAAGCCATCAGACGACTGCAATGAAAACACAGCTGAGATTAGCTTGTCTCAGGAGAGCCAACATCTGGCATGAATGACTCACTGGCCTCACTGTGCTTCTCCACTATGAAGACGTCAACACAAAACAAAACATTACAATGAAAGAGCTCACCTGTACGGGTTGGAATCCACAACTTCGGAGCTCATTTTGTCTATCTTCGGTCTATGAAGTGCCTGCCTGTGAGCATCCTCCATGGCGCACTGCTTCTGCTTACACTTTATCAATTCATTTTCCAACTCTCTCACGCGGAGCTTCAGTTCCTCTACTGTCGCCATTAGAGAAAATAACAACCCCGCGTACCAAATATATAATGAATATAACGTAAAACGGCAAATAGACAATCTAGCCGGCTAAATCGGCACTGAAAGTACACGTCTTCACAACTCAACTCAGCTGTCAGGATGTGTGTTCCCGTAAACAATGTCCGTGCATAAACGACAGTCGTTCCTAACGTCTCATAGTTTTTGGGTTATTTGCCTCGGTGTTCAAACCAAAAACAGCTAAGTGTTGACTAATTTCTAGTCATTGTGTTTCAAAGCTCGTTTTTTTTTTTAGACAAGCAACTTGAATACATGTATAATAAGGGCGGTACATCGAGTGTGTACATCCGTAAACGGTCCGACTCCCGTCCAGAGTTCTACAATGCAGCTGGAAATTATTAATCTTTAACTGAAACATGGAAGACCTAACGACGCCTGTACGGCAACAACATAAATTTAGTGTTGACAAACTTAAACGATATTTGTCTGTCAAGTCGTGGGTGTCAAACAATGACACGTTAACTGTACGTCAGTACAGGTAAGTAACATAGTGCTCGCCACTAAGTTTACCAATTTCTCAACACCGTCAAAAGTCATTGAAAGCTAACTGTTATCTCTTGCAAATTGCGTTAAGCTAACTGCTAACTAATGTCTTCCTGTTGTGTTTTTCCAGTGCTGGTCAGTCCAACCCCACGTTCCTAATCCAGACACCTTCAAAAAGCTATGTCCTCAGGAAGAAACCCCCTGGTGAGCTGCTACCAGGGGCTCACAAGGTAAAGTTTAACAAACAAATAACTTAGGTCATTAAAATGTGTCTGTAGCACCGTTGTGAGTAGTCGTGTCGTTTCTTCAGCAAGAGGAGAAACTTTGGTAAACAGATAACACTGGAAATACACATTTTTGTCCATTGTTATTGAGTCAAAGAGACTGTCAGCAATCAAGTTCCTGTGTTATTGTGATGTATCTTGAGTATTTTATAAAAACTAAGGAATTATTGACATCAGTACCAGCAGTTTGCAAAATACTATTTACTTTAATTAGTACAAAATGCCTTTCTCAGTACCTTGAAAACACAACATGCAGCTATTAGTATAAATGAGGAGTATTTTTAAGGATCTTTTAACATAACTATGTTTTTATTAGTGTTTAATTGGCTTCTTGCAGTAGTAAGTGTTACCTGTGTTTACACAGTGGTCTGGCATTGTTTTCTGAAGTACCCCAAATTTTGAGAAATGAGTATCTGCATATTTGAATTAGCCTGCAAACTGTAGTTTTTCCTGAAGGAAGTGAAGGTGTTGCAACCTCTAGCTTTACCACTAGATGTCAATAGATCCTACACCATGCTTCTTTAAATCATGGAAATGATTGGGAAACAATGGACACGTAAATGCTACCATAATATCTTCATGCTTTCAATACACTGATGTATTTCATGTAGAATGCTTTGGATTTTTGATTTTGTTTGAAGGTGGACAGGGAGTATCGGGTGCAAAGGGCATTGTACTCTGCTGGTTTCCCTGTGCCTCAACCCCTCCTCCACTGCACCAATGCCGAGGTTATTGGAACAGAGTTCTACCTGATGGAGCACGTGCCGGTAAGTTTGTGCCAACAAGGACAAAGGGGCCAAAGCCCCCTGCCAATCCCTGCATCAGATATATTTATTTCTGTCTTGATCAATCATTGCTTTATACACTGATGCTAAAGATGAAATTGTTGCTCTTTTCCCATTTTATCTTATAATCATTGAGCAGGGGCGTATATTCAGGGACCTTCGTCTACCTGGAGTGAGCGCAGCAGAGAGAGCAGCTCTGTATGTGGCTGCAGTGGAAGTGTTGGCAAAGCTGCATTCACTGGACCTGAAAACATTGGACCTGGAAGGTTTCGGGAAAGGAGCAGGCTACTGCAGGAGACAGGCAAGTTTAAACATTTTCCACAATGAAAACCTACATCACTCCCCTCTAATTTGAATGATTGGGAAATGTATCGCCATCTATACAGGTGTCCACCTGGACGAAGCAGTACACCGCGGCAGCTCACACAGACATCCCAGCCATGAATGAACTGTCTGATTGGTTGATGAAGAATTTGCCAGCCAACGACAACGAGGTCACACTCGTCCATGGAGATCTCCGACTGGAAAACATGATATTCCATCCAACTGAGGTGCAGCCTCTCAGACAGTCCTTTACTATCTGCTGCCTGTCTCTGTAAATGCTTTACATTGTACTTTTGTTATCAGGCCCGTGTGATAGCAGTGTTGGACTGGGAGCTGTCCACCACTGGGCAGCCCCTGGCAGACCTAGCCTACTTCCTCATGCCTCACTACTTCCCAACAAGCCTCAATGTGATCAGCTCAATAAGCAGCGTAAGAGGAATAGAAGGTAAATATAACAATAAACAAAAATCCTGATATCTTTGTGTGAACACTGTGAAATGAGTGTGTAGTCTCATAGTATGTCCTTGTCTCTCTAACCTTGTCTCTCCATGAGCAGGTGTTCCTACTGTGAAGGACGTGATCTCCGTTTACTGCCGCTGTCGGGGGATCCCATCAGCTCTGCCACAGCTAAATTTCTATCTGGCCTTGTCTGTCTTTAAGATGGCAGGAATAGCCCAGGTTTGAGCTCAGTTGTAATTCTATGACTATTTTCTGTGTCGGTTTACTGCAAAACTAAATGACTATTAAAGCATTCCAACACCTCTGTCAAATAGATTAAATTCCCAAGTGAACGTATGATATATGCTACTAAATAGAATGTCTCCCTCTTGTTTTTGAAGGGGGTCTATGCTCGCCACCTGCTCGGTAATGCCAGTGCGCCCAATGCAGCTGACTTTGGCCAGTGCGTGGAGCCCTTGGCTAAGCTTGCCTTACAGCTTGCACAGAGGTTGGTTTCAAATCCTGTTATCTGAATACCGTGACTGACTCGAGGTCCATGTTTTAACTTGTTCATGAAATATTCAATAATTACTATTAATATACCCTCACCGTCCGCTTCATTAGGTTCACCTGTCCAGTCTGATTTGTTCCACGCCATAAAGTCTGCCTTTATAAAGATCATCAGCAACTACATGTTTATCATTGAGGTTTGCAGTGGTGTTGAGCTGATCATATGAAGCGGTGTTTCTAATATTTTGGCCATCCAATTTACTAACATGAGAGGGGAAGTACACAACAAGCCATTGCAATGTTACACCACCAACCCGCTACAACCTTTCCGAGGTGTCACCAAAAATTTAAACCTCAGAAACATACAAGTAGAATTCATGGCTTAGCTGTTGTTTTGCATTACATTTTAGAGGTGTACCTAATAAAGTGGACCGTTTTTTCTTTGTTGACTTGCTTTGTAATTTCTAATTTTGCAGGTGATATTCATAACGCCTCTGTAAACTCTCACAGACACTCACTGAATTTGATGGATGTCACTGGAAGCAATTTAATTAATACACATTAATCCACAGTGAGACAGTAACACACTATTGATACAATCTGGACTTAATTCATTGTTGCTTTAGGCCACAAGATTGACTTGTTCCCCTTGCCGACTAAACTCAGGCCAGAAGCAGTTCAGTGCATCCAGCTGCTGCTTCCGTTATTCACAGCAGACATTCTAACGTCTAACATGTGTTTCTGTTCAGGTCTCTTACTGATCCAACAGAAGAGCGACTGTTCCTGCAGACACCTAAAGGTCAGGCGACGCTCCAGCAGGTGAAGGACTTCATGAGACAATACGTGCTTCCCGCCAAGCAGGTCAGTGCCAAGAACTGCCGAGAACAAAGGCCCAGATGGACTTTTAACTTGAACATGAAAGGATTTGACAGAGTGCATTTATGCAATCAGAATAAATTCCCTAAGGGAGAAAGAACAAGAGAATTGATTACGTGAATAATCCCCCACTAGAATCATCAGCTTTGGCAGGGAACCAATGCAAAGAGATGGCATTGGAAGTGTTTGTTGGAAGCTTGAAGAGAAGAAAGGTGTTTCACCGCCGTACATATTTATTAGCTGTCAATTTGTTTGACAAGTAGGGATACGTGCAAAGTATCATGTCATAAAGTTGAACTTTCTACAAACGAAAGGGTTTAGTTTGAGGTTTGACCCGTCTTATCAGTTTGATTGATTGATTGATTGAATGCTTTATTTAGAAAGACATGGAAGCAGTACAAGTACAGTTCACAATTCAAGGTCCTCTAAACTGGATCGCTCATAAAAGCACAAAGGCTTGTTTAAAATGAGATCCCTCACACATTCAAATCATGATGAACATATAAGAACACAGACAAAATATACAAAGTATACCCTCACAATTCATAATCGTCAGTCGTCGTTGTGTAAAATTGTTTCGCTCCAGGAAGTTGCAGAATACTACTCCAAACATGCTCAGGCTCCACAGAGATGGAACACCCCCCAAATAATCGAAGATTTAAAGGCACGCTCGGATATGTTTGTATTTTTCTTATATTTCTATTTACCACATCTATATTTTTTGACGGAGACCTGTTCAAGGACACTCTGTTTAATAATGTGTGTGTGTGTGCCCAGGTGAAAGCCAGAGAGGCCGGGCTGTGGAACCTGTTCCTGCCTTCAGTCAGCGGGCTAACACAGTTGGATTATTCCTATATCGCAGAGGAAACTGGCCGCTGCTTGTTTGCCCCTGACGTCTTCAACTGCCAAGCTCCTGGTAAAATATTCTACATGAACCCTGAGAGGGTTCAGAGCCGGTCTTCCTCCCCTTTGCCCGAATATTGACCTTGACAACATGACCTTGCCGTCTAATATTTGTACGAGCATCATTCATTATATGTTCTAATGTTCTGTTAATATCCTCTCTAAATGTGTTGTTTTTGTCCTTACAAAGATTCATTCTTGTGTTTATAAAAGCAAAAACATGTGAAGCATATGGAAGACAGCATGCTGTGTTTTCTATCTCAACAGATACAGGAAATATGGAGGTGCTCCACATGTTTGGCAACGAGGAACAGAAGAGCAAATGGCTGGAGCCTCTCCTCAGAGGAGAGATCCGCTCATGCTTCTGTATGACAGGTAATTTCCATAAGTCCTCCTTCAGATTTCCATTTATATGAAAAGGCTTCTTTACAAGAAACAGAACCATCCCCAAGATCATGTTAAGTTTGTGGAATGTGATTGAATCGGTGAAACAAAGTTGCTCTGTGTGGAACGTGTCCCCTTTCAGTGCCACTGTTGTGTTCAGTTACCAGGATATTTCAAGCTCAGTCCTCCAAATATTCATCATGGCTCTCTGTCAAACCTTCCTGTGATGAATGTAATCTGAAATGTGCCAGGTTAAACACAACCCAATGCTTGTTTTAGGATTCCACATGCCAACAGCCAATACTAGTTGACTGAGTAAATTCCCCGATAGTTTCTTCCTCTTTGATTCCCGCGCTGCCTGGACACGGCAGCATGTTGTTTCAGATTGGAGCCAATTCAAGTGTTCAGTGGTTCATAACACCTCAGAAACTGTAAAAGCAAACGGCCATTATAGATGGAAAATAGTGCAGTTCAGTAGGTACGTATCAGAAGTGGAAGGGGACCAACATGTCACCGATGGATGAAACATGTGTGGATGCATTTATATCCAACACTCTGTTATTGGTTTCAGCTGGAATCCTAATATATAATAAAGCTCTTTCTGCAGTCGAGTCTTATCTTGTATTTGGTGTTAAACACTGATGTTGTGAGTGTAAAGCTGACCTGTCGTCCCTCCCCAGAGCCTGACGTGGCCTCCAGTGATGCAGCCAACATGGACTGCACTCTACGCAGGGACGAAGGCAGCTTTGTCGTAAACGGCAAGAAATGGTGGAGCAGCGGTACGTTCGTCTCTGTTTGTATGAGTCATATAAGTAAACATATGCAACCAAGACTTAGTAGACCGCAGAGTTGCTTTATGTAGTTTGACTCGCCCTAAAAAGCATTTTGTGAGGAAAACATCCCTTTTTAAACTGAAGTATGTTTACATAGAAACAGTACGTCTAAACTGACTTTAGTCTCTTATGGACTTTTGGAGCTTTTTCAGGAAGAGATTAGTTTATATATAATCAAGATGTTGCTGTGTAAGGAACATCTAGGAACAGATAAGTGCTGCCATATGGACGACCAAAAAGGGCAAATATAATAAGCAACATCTAAAATAAACAGGATTTAATGACATCGAGAGGCCATTCGATTCCGAAAGATTTGGTTGATTTGACAGATAAATGGACAATTAAAAGATCAGAGAGTGAAACCACAGATCACAGTCAGTGTGTGTCCATCAACTGATATTTAATGGGACGACTGTGAATAAGAAAGCAGCTTCATTGTGTGGAGAGGTAAATACACAGAGCTCACACTATCATGCACCACCTCGTTCACTTGGAACCGTAAGATGTCCCAGATGTTTCCTGCGACACAGATGTGATCTGAGGTTTCCACGTCAACAATGGCCTGTTGTTTTTGTAGGAATCCCTTAATCTTACTGAGAAGTTACAACACAGCTTAACCAAGAATGAGCAGGATTTCCACTTCCAAACTCTCGTCTTGATGAAGTGTATAGTTCCTATCTGCCGAGTAGGTCTGTATATATAAAATAGGTCCTGTCTCGACCTTCCCATCTGGAGAGAAAAGAGTTGTGCCAGCATGGACCGATCACTCTGTTGGAAGGAATGCTGACACTCCCGATGTTCTTTTGCTGCTTTATGTGGATGATGAAAAAATATTTTTCTAGTATAAATTAAGACATCTGTGGGGACTCGTACTGTCCATCCAACACGTGAGTCATGTTCTGCTGTGGCAAGTCATCAAGTGACGTCTCCACTGCCGCGTCACCGTTGACGTGTTACGGGTGTTTCCCCCCGTCTTCTCGACGTGCCGCCTGAAGCTGGATCCTTGTATTTGATTGTTTTACATAGCAGCTCTTCCCATAGAGAAATGAACGGTAAAGACAATATGTACTTTCTCAGTTCCCACATTTGTCTGTTTTTCCCTTTTTAATTGAATGCCTGACTGGAACTACTGTTAACATGAAAAACCTCCAACCAACACACAGTTTAGGCGTTTGTGGTCGACTCAATCGTTAGATGGGAGGTTCTGCAGTTGTTGTCTGTGGTGTTGAAGCTATGAGACCGTCCCGTTGGCATGATGA
>CAAKHC010000456.1:564-16325 GCA_901007825.1 Macroramphosus scolopax
CGGGCAAGGAAACAAGTTTAAAATTCCTAAGTTTGGAATCACAATGCCAAAGGTAATAGAGCCTGAAAATGATCTAAGATTAACAAAGAAGGATGGACAGGTGACACTACCACATGCCAAAGCTGAAGTCAAACTCCCAGACAATGAACTAAAAGAGCCCTCTGTCAAAGTGGAAGTTAAAGCTCCTAAGGTCAAAGTTGTGACAAAGGATACAGAAGGATCGCCATCAAAATTCAAGATGCCGACATTCACATTACCTAAATTCGGATCTGCCACTTCAAAAGTTGATGTCGAAGTTCCTGATGTGGATGACGATATTAAAGTGGATGGATCAGATTTAAAATTACCAGAAGCAAATGTTGAAGTTCAACTTCCTGATGTTAAAATCAAAGAAGACATGGGTTCAATTTCAGTACCACAGGCACAACTGACAGGGGGCGATGTCAAGTTGAAAGAATCAAGCTGGACAATGCCAAGATTTTCATTTTCAAAGGCAAATGTCAAGACCATTGAGTCCGATATCAATGTTGATGAACAAAAAGTTGACGTTACATTACCAGAGCCCAAAATAGAAGTTCCTCCTCTAGATATTGACATAAAAGAATCAACTGTCTCAATAGAGGGGGACCTGGATGCCAAAGTGAAAAAGCCAAGATTTTCATTACCCAAATTTTCATTTTCAAAGCAAAGTACAAAAGAGTCTGAAGTTGATGTCAGTCTCCCAGATGTTGATGTTTCACTTCCAGAAGTAAAAGTGGAGGTCATCAAACCAGAAATGGAGGCGATGCTGCCGGAAGATGATGCAAAGTTAGATGGGCAGAGAAGCAAGTTTAAAATGCCAAGGTTTGGCATCTCAATGCCAACGGTAAAAGGCCCTGATATTGACTTAAGCTTACCGAAGAAAGAAGTACATGTCACACTCCCAGAGGCTGAAGTTCAACTGCCAGATATTGAAACCAAAGAATCTTCTGCCAAAGTGGAAATTAAAGCTTCTGGAATTGACATTAAGAAAAATGAGGCTGATGGATCGCCATCAAAGTTTAAAATGCCAACATTCACATTACCTAAATTTGGATCTGCCACTCCAAAAGTCCATGTGGAAGTACCTGATGTGAACAAAGACATCAGTATTGATGGAACTAAGCTGGAAGCGCCGAAGGAGAGAGCTAGAGTGGATGTTACAGTCCCCAATGTTGACATTGGAGGCCTATCTGTGGATGTGAAAGCTAAAGGAAGTGAAGTAGAGAGAGCAGGAAGCAAGTTTAAAATGCCTTATTTCGGCATCTCAATACCCAAAGTTAAAGGACCTGAAATTGATTCAAATTTATCAAAGCAAAGTGCTGATACCTCATTACCAGAGGCTAAAGCTGATATTAAACTACCTGATGTTGAAGTCAATGAACCAGAATGTGCTGTACCAGATGCACCTGGAGTTGCGGTTGAGGCCACGTTGAAACGACCACACTGGACATTTCCAACATTTTCGTTTGCAAGGACAGGTGGCAAAGCCTCTGATGTAAGCCCTGAAACACCTAAAGTTGATTTGACATCACCACAGACTATAGAAGGAGGTGCTACCTATGATACCTCCATACTACCCAATGCAGACAAAGAAGCTGAAACAGAGGGAACTATACTTAAGGATGATGTGAATGTCAACATCAAGGGTCCAAGCGTAGATATTAAAATGGATGTGTCCGAAGCAGCAGTATTAGATTCTGAGACGCCAAGGTCTGAGACTGCCGGTGTGGGCCATGGTTCTCCAAGTAAATTCAAACTACCATCATTTAAAATGCCAAAGATGGGTTTTTCAAAATCCAAACCAGAAGACAAATATGTCTCTGTTGACACAGAATGTAAAGATGATCAGGAAGAGACGGAAGCTGACCACAATGACGAGAGTAAATCACCACAAATGACTTTGACATTACTTGGAGATATGCCTAAGAATATTGACGTTGGACTTGATGTTCCTAAAACTGACAAAGAGGAAACCTCAGAGGAAGTTCACGAAACAGAAGAACTCAAGGGAAAGCTGCCAGAGGCCAAGGCAAAGGAAGAACAGAACAAGCAAGATGCTACCAAAAGTCCTGAAAGGACAAGCTGGTTTAAATTCCCAAAATTTGGGTTGTCCTCTCCATCACAACCTACCAAGATCTCAGAAAAAGATGAAGACGAGGATGAAAAGAGCCTAATATGGCAAACAGTGGATGAAGATATAAGCCCTACATGTTCTGTCCAGTCATCAGAGGCCTTTGCTGATATTAGCTCTACAATGACAAGCGAACATATTGGTATGTCCTTATCTTCTCCAACAAAGGTTACTGTCAAATATTCTGATCCCAATGCTTATACAGGTCTCAGAGAGAAGCACAGTAACATTATTACCTCCACCACCAGGTCTGAGGTGATAACAGTTGAACCCAACTTGCCTGAAAAAATCACCATCCTGTCATCTGGAGCTTCATCTTCATCTGAGGACACACTAAGACTGGAATCTGGAAAAATCCACGTCATTACATCTAATATACAAGCAACCCCAGGAGCCCAGAGTGCCAGGGTTCTAACCGCTGTCCAGGTCCAACCAGCTGGAGGCCTTTCGCTGAAATCAGAGGTTAGCCAAGCTAGGTCGTGGACTGTTGACAAGTCACGAAGTGGCAAGAGAACAGTCTTTGAACAACACTTAGTTAAAGAAATGTCGAGTGAAAGCAAAGAAACGATTGTTAAATCCAAGCAAATCACACATGTATTTGACTCTGCGGAGCTCGTCTCTGATGAGACAGCTTCATCCATTCGACGACTCAGAGACTCTGTTCACTCTGACAAAATGAGATTTTTCGATGGAGCTAAGAAGTGAAGAACCTTCATCTAAAAAGCGTACACGGCTGCACAGCACAGGAAAGAATTTGTTGTGAATTAGATGAGGGAAGACAGGTGTTAATTTGAATCGGTTGCATGTTGTTGACCTATAAAAAGATCATTTTATGTATTTCAAAGTGTAAGTTGTTGATAAGATGTGTAACTAAGTGCCCTAACTGCACATTCTGACAGGCCTTCACCGATATCTTTGCTTATGGTATAGCAAAAGTAAGCCGTGTCTTTATATACTATCGTACAATATTTATCCGAGTTACTCGAGCTCTTCATAAGATTATAATCACCAGTGTATTTGATTAAGAAATTTGGAACTATGGCAAAAATCTATCTTATTGACATTCCAAAACAGTTTACAGAAATGTCACAAGGATGACAGTAGAGAACGCAGAGTATAACACAGTGTAGTGTACTGCAGGACAAAATGCATATGTACATGTATCACCAGGATACGCTAGTTACTGTGGTTAGACTGTACAGAAATATTAGCAATGCAAAGGGGTTTCAACCAGAAAACTCATTGGGCCGGCAGTGATGTCTAACTTCGTCTCACCCCCCTCCACTGAGGAGTTGTAGGATTTGTTCACAGACAGTTACCCTAAAACGTAAACGTACAGTGTTATTGATCTACAGTAATGTTATTTCCAACCGAAGCTAAAAGCGCCGCAATGCTTTTTCTGCTGAAATGCATGGGGAATGTAGACTAAGTGGATGCTATTGAACTACTTGGTTATAAAAGAGCTTCACAACTGGAAAGCTATTTTGATTCAGAAAACAGCTGTGCTACTGGGAAATGTAGTTAAACTAACGCCTGTACTTGTAAACGCCATTACTGTCCGACACTGCTGTACACATACTGCACTGCTACATTCACAGCTATGTTATAGCTAACTTCATATCTCTGTTAAACATGTGCTCTCTACACCGAACACTCACTAACGACGAGTTATTCCTTGAAGGAGTTTGCTATTTTTATAGCAAATTTAGGTCTAAAAAACATCTGTAAATTGTGAATGCTTGGGCCTGGTGGGGAGTCAATTTAGGCCCAGCTTGCTATCAGCTGGCGGAAACCTTAACAGCAATTGTACTGTTATAACTATATTTTTTATTAGCTTATAACCTAGTTTGCTACTCTAAATATATATCAAAAGTATGTTCTCTGTCAATACTTTATAATAACTGCTCCATTTGTATTCTGACTCACTCTGTAGGCTTCAGCTCAACATGTTTGCAAAGATATATACAATAAATAAAGATTACTATATTCAAAAGTGCGTCTGAAGCTGATAATGGGAATTTTTCTTTTTATTCTGTATCAGCTACATCAGGTTTTTTTTATATATTTTTCACCATGTTGCGGACACACAAGGTGACTTACAATAAGCAGCACATACATTTGAGGTTATTTTGCTCAATAGGGGCATTAAGGTTGCGGTTGGCCACACTTCACAAGCATTTTAACACAGGAAATCTGATCAAGCAATCACTGATATAAACCTTGAAAATATGAACTAATGAATATTAACTGATATAATTCTATTTCTTTAGTAACTTAATATTTAATGGTTAAGATTGGTGATTCCCAGCTGGTCTGATTGCTTGTGTTTAAATGCTCTTGAATGGCTTCTGACCACAGACACCTTTCATTAACATTTAAATACACCATCCGTCCGGTAGCTGAGGATCCCTGAAAGACCCTAAAGGTCCCCTGAGGGCCCCAGATTGAGACCCCGTACCAACAGGAATGCCATAATTATAATACAAAAAAGTTATTTCATACAATTGTAACTATTATATTACACCTGGAATCCATTTTCAGCACGAAGGACGTTTAATTCACAATGATTTATTTGTTTAATTGTGTGAGATGAAGCCTTTTTAAACAATGTACATCAGCAGCAAAGCTCCTGCATCATACTGACGTTACATCCTGACATCATGTTTATTTCTCCTGACAATGTTATTTACTGCTTATAACATCTGAATATTCACGAAGCTGAGTATTCTGTATTTGCACACTAGAGGGAGACACAGATCACAGATGAGTTTTTTTTTTCTACCAACGTGTTTTTGGGTGAAAAAGACAATAATTATTAAAAAGTCCGTCCGCGCTAGCTTAACTTACTGAAGCGCAGACGTGCTAACTTTGTTGTTGTTACGCAGTTTGAGAGCAAACTCAACGTTGTATAAAATCAGACACCCTCACTAACTTTATTTGTCAGCCTTAACGAGTTCTTCAGGTGTCAGTTTGGTTAAAGTTTAATGGGATTCGATGTGTAAAGTTACCTGACAGCAGCAGCTGCTAACGGTCGAGAATTGAATTTCGTCACCGGCTGCTGGTTTCATTTCTGATCAGGTGGTGCCTTCATGAGTTCCTCGTAATTTACAGAGTGAGACATGTTCTGGAGCCGTAATTAAAAGAATAATCAGATTAACGTGGACACTGTAGTTAGTAACATGAGATGATGTTTCATGAAGGAACGAAATGATGATATGCTCGCCGATCACCAGATATAAACAACTTTAAACCTCGATTATAATTTGTCTCAGAGCACAAATGCATCACACGTTAATACATGATGTAAATTTCCATTCAAATGAATTATTGTTTATTGAATGCAGAAGCAACACGATTTTTATAAATCAGTACAAAGTGGCCCAGAAAACATGTCTAATATGGTAATTATTCCGTTATCAGGAAGTATTTGAACAAATTGCTGCTCAGCTAATCTGGAATAACAGAAATATTATTAGATTAAAGTCGATTCAGTCAGCGATAATAGCTGAACACCGAGCAAACTGAGTGGACAGAGGACCTTTAATAGATAAATCCAAAATGCTCAACACTTTAAATAGTTCGCTGAAGATAATGGTCTAAGAGTTGAAATGATTAGCAAGGAGAACAGTTTAAATCGGTGATGGCAAGTTTGCCAGAAAACTGACATGTTGCACCGCGTGAGGAATATCCCACGTTTCCGACAGTCGGCGAACGCAGCAGCGGTCCTGCTCCAGTGCGCACGCTCTCAACACTTGGATGCAAGCGGCAACTTCACCGGGAGCCTCTGCCGCCTGTCGCCCACAACAGCCCGCATCATCACCATCATCCTCATCATCCTCATCAGCAGCAGCAGCAGTGTGATGAAGACCTTCCTGCTCTGAGACACTGGATCAGCCTGCAGACAGGTACGGAGCTCTTTAACCTCTCTTGAATCACTTCATTCACCTCAGATGCTGATTTCATTTTTAATAAAGTAGCTGAATGACTGATGAGTTTATAATTAAAACTGCACATTGGAGATTTTGGAAAATTCCTAAAAACCTGCTTGACCTTGTGATATTTTAAGCCGCGGTGATGCTCAGAGTGTGTGATTGTGGGCAGAAAGCACTGATCAGCCTGACTAGTGTGTGTTTAAGTGTAGGTGTAGCAGAAGCTGTGTTCTATATACCAGAATTGAAATCTATAAATAGTGTCTCCCACCTGCAGTAAACAGGCTACCTGTTGTGTGTACCGTGCAGGTGAAGCTCCAGTCTTGCACGATGTTGACATTTATTAATCATACATTAAAATGCTTCCTAATATTAGTGTCTGCTCCATTAAAACATTAAATAGGACAGGGAGTGTGAATTAGGGCAACAAACTTCAATGAATACAGAACAATGGAGGCTTTGACAAGACTGAGGGGTAAGTAAAGAAGATATATTAGGCCATGGATTTGATTTTTTCATGTCCCTGGGCTGTAAGAACTTGGAACCTGCAGCCGAGGACGTGCTGCTGGGTCGGATTCAGAAGAAGAAGCTGAAAAAGAGTTTGAACTGCAGCAGAAGCATTAAGAGCAGAGAGAGGTTTACTTTATCGGTCAGAAATAGAATTAAACTGTCCGTCTGGCACTGTGACGGACAGACGAGAGGAGTCATTTCAGGATCTTTATCTTTCAGTTGAAAAGCAAACATCAGAAATGGAGAAGGAGACTGTGTTTCATGAGGAAATCAGTTTTCTAAAAGAACGTTAGCGGGTGCGAACATCTGCCCTAACAGAGGGATGCTGCTGTACATCAGGCTGCTCTCACGGGTTTATTCTCTTTGCTTTTACTCATTTTTGTGTTTGCTGTGTTGCACATTTGAAAGAAGAGTACTCACACAATCATTTCATTACTCAATAACTCACAGTTTCAGATATTTCTCATGAGGTCTAAATATGCTCGTAAAATGTGAATATTGACTGCTTTTCTCTTTTTCATGTACTATATTTCTAAATTGAGTATGTTTATCAATTCTATCTATTTATACGGAATTATAAGAGTGTTGGATTCGTTTTGCGGGTTCAGCCGTTAATTTATGCAGTTATTGACCAAACAAGTGATTATGTAATAATTTGATAACAGGTGTTGGTTCCAGCTGTTGTCGTCCACTGCTCAGGAATATTTGTCTTTAACTTCAATGTATTTAAATGATGCTGTCAAACCAAATTAACTCCCATAAACTGACTATAAAGTATATATTTTTTCTAATATCAGTGTCTGAGATGTCAGTGGGCATCACTCCTACAGAATTTACAGAGAATGATCGGAAACTTTATCAGCTCTGCTCGACTTCTCAGAGCTTTTAAGTTTCAGCTCTTTGTTCACCTTCGGTTGATTCTCACGGGTCTCATCGTGTCATTTTGGGGCCGCAGCAGGCCGCCAATCTCAGAGAAAATCTCTAAGAAGACACACTTCCAAGTGTGATTTCAATCAAGGGGTAAGTTCAATATATAAACCTGAAAGGGTCGCAGCAGTGCTGGTCAATAAGGAGTAACTAGTGAGGCATTACGGTAATAATATTACCTGACCCAGTGACTAGTACTGTAACTAATTATTAATTATCGTCACTCCCTCCACAAATTACTCGGTACAACCTTCCCTTCGTTGTCAGACCGGTGCTGAAGTGGAGTCCACTCAGATCCTCGTTCATTTTCTTAATCGTCGCTCGGCGTGTCACCAAGCAGCAAGCTAGCTCGGATGCTAAAACCACCAGTGATTTTGGTGGGAGGAAATAAGAGAAGAACTTTGTTGTCAAATGGAACTTGGTGCAGTTACTACGACTCCTGTGATGTCACACCTCCTGAAACATGACAGCACAACAACGCGAAGCTCATGGAAATACAACCCCATCAAAGGTAAGTGCTCTGCGGGGGCAGAGGACGTCTGAGCTGGTTACGGGTTCATATTTTATAGCCGGTTAGCGTGAGAGTCACTCAGAGGTGCCGTGACGTCTGACCTTTGAGGAGAAAGGGTGCAATTACCAACTTCATGGAGGGAAACAGAACCACTGATTGCAGAGAGCAATAAGTAAAGTAAGATAGTTTCTTCTAAAGAAGGGTAATGTGTAATACATGTCTCCGTTGCGAGCATTGACGGCTTGTAGTGGCAGACCGAAGTCCCAAAATGTCTCGTTGATGACTTTAACCCGAGCCACGATGTTTTCCTGAATCTAACCAGACCATCACCGCTGCATTGGCACTCATAAAAGATCGTTTTTTGTGAGTGATTTTTAATTGTCAATAAATTCTGTTTGTTCTACGAGATCGATTAATACATAAAAAGTTTGTAAACTTTTCAACGTCCTCCTGTAACCACCACATTTGGCCAGAGGTGGTGCTGTTTCATAGTCTCGCTTTCATCCAGAACAGTAATGAGTCCAGCAATTTGAAATCACGTGAATCCCCCCTGATGAACAGTGAACTGAAAAATATATTTTAAAATGCAGAAAATATTCAGGTTCCTCGTTGAAACACTTGAATCTGAACATTTCTTTTATCAGCCGGGGCAGAAGTGAAGCTTAAACAGGCAGACATGCATAACCTTGTTCAGACCTAATGGCTTAGATGAGGAAATATCATTCACCCAGAAAAAAAAGAAGCGTGACTGAAGCGTCACGCCTGGCATCAACATTTAAATTCCTGAGTCTGTCACGCTTCACTTCCCTGCAGAGTGAATGCACTTCTTGGAAGCAAGATCAGACTGAAATCATGGGCAGACCTCGACAGGCTACCTACAGAGATGGTTTTTTATAATCCCGGATATAAAACCAGCCTGAGTGACTGCACAGATTATCTCCGGAGGAACAATACGAGCCTCTGATGAGGAATAAAGGCTGTATTGTCTCCAAACTGTGATGAAGGGAAGAAGCTATTCCAGGTTTTACAGAGAAGTCTCACACCAACGTGGCCCCGTCCTGGCGGCGGTAATCGCTGCGTAACGGCACACATGAATACCCTGAAATCAGCTCTCGGCCTCGTGCGCTCAGGCAAAGGACAATTCTCAGACCATCAGAGGAATCAAATCTCAACCGGCTGTCCCCATGGCAACTGACGATTGCTGTCTGATTGTATACAGTAAAGTTGTCACAGAAGAAGAAGAAGAAGTCTCCTAGCAGCGAGTGGAGGACTGAAGCTGTCGACTCTTGTAGAAAGTAATGTGCTGGTGGTTAGTTGAAGTACGTCAAGGCTGACTGACCAAGCTGCTTGGTCATCGTTGCTGATTGCGTGTCGACTCTGTTCATACAGATCCCTGGTTTGTTGTATTTTCTGCATACTAGAGAGACCTGCACAATTAATCATAACACCATGGTGCTATAATACATATATAAGTTCTACTCTCCCGATGTGAGAGAACGTGCTTGTTTGGCAGGAATCCAGTTACTAGTTAAGTTGCGCTGCAGGTTGAGTTGCTACCAGCCGGTGAAGAAGCAGCATGCATGCAAACAGTACCTCATTCACCCACTAACTGTGTTTTCATACAGCCGATGGTGGAGCTACAGTTTGTGCCTCTCATGTAGTAGCAGAGGTAACCATCTGTTAAAAACAACCATCTGGCCTTTTAAAGACACTTAGCTCTGTTGTGATGGTATTTTCAGAATCCTCAAAGACTCTTGTGTTGTGTAACTGAAAGATAACAGCTGAATCGGGGTTCTGCATCACGCAGGATTCATGGAGGGATCATGGTCATTTATTGGAACGGAGCTCTGGGGGAAAGACGCTCAGCAACGACATGCAGAGTCCGACTAATCCAGGGGTGGATAAAGGTTGTATTGTTTGGTTTAAGCCCTGAGCTCACTTTCCCCTCAAATATCTTCAAGGTGAAAGAGAAGCTGTGCAGACTGTTTTATGTGATTTAACCTCACAGAGATCTGCTGTCTGTAGCTATATTGTGTGAAATCTAGAGAACACAGAGTGCATTGTCTCAAGGTCTAATGAGCTTGTTCAGAAACTTTCCTTCTGTCATCTCTCTCTCCTTTTCCCGACCGTGTGTCTGGACGTCCATGAATTGGATCTCTGGAGATAAACGCTGTCCAACTTTTATTGGACCACAGGTTTGATAACTTGAGTTTAAAGGACCGTTCATTTGGTAAAAAGAAATATTCATGTATGTCCTCCTGTCCTCCAGGATGACCGAGGTGATGAACTCTCTGGAACCGGGTACGGAGGACTTCAGCGGTGGAGCAGCAGGAGATCAGGGTGCCGTATCCTTCCGGGTGTGTTTGGAGGGATTCAAACCGGTTCCGCTTTATTCCAGCAGGAAACATCACAGCGGTGAGTCACAAGAGCACGATGTGGTTGAGAGGGTCACCAACGACTTGGAGTGAGATGTTTCCCAACGTAGACACATGAGCTTCTTGCTCTGCTTTATCTTCTAGACATGATGTAAAGATCACCGGTAGAACTGTTGTGTGAAGATAAATTCCAGATGAACAGAGAACTTTAAGGAGTTCAGCACATCCGAGTCAGATGATCTGGTATCTTTATCCAGCGCCACATTTAGCAGCTTTCCTAATCCAATTTTTGCCGCATTGTTGCTCTATAACGTGTGATGTTCCATCCCTACCAAACATCCTGCCGTTGGCCTTGAATGAGCTTCCAGATATTCCCCGATACCCATGAAAGGTATCCAAAGCTGTCCAAGAGGCTTCCCTCCATCGTGGTGGAGCCGACGGATGCTGCGGAGGTGGAGAGCGGCGAGCTCCGCTGGCCGCCAGACGAGCCTGGAACTCCGGACGCCCAAACCGAAAGAAGGAGTGCAGAGGAGCAGCCTGCAGGTGAGGAAGAGTCGGGTTTCTGTATTTGTTTAATTCACTCACATCTCTCCGCTCCTCCACGGATGAGAACCTGCTGGCCACCAGAGGATCATCCTGTGATTACAGTTCATCCATGAACCCTCCGTTAGTTGTTAGGAGATTTGACTTTAAGTAGAGACGTTCGTCCTTTGGGAGCCGCGTTGATCTGCTCAGCCCGTTCACCAGTTTCAGAGCTATTTCAGTCTGAACTGAAGTGGCCATCGCTGGATTCATGCTGCTACATGACTAAAAATAACATGTGCAGTGCATCAAACTGAACAAGGACACAAACAGCTTGATTACTGTAAATATTCAACAGGGAAAGTCGGTTCAAGTGTTAACTGCTTTCCCCAATAAAGAGTTTAAATGGTTTGTTCTAAATGGGTTTATATGTGGAAGAAACCTTTATAAGAAGTCAGAGACGTGTTTTGGAGACTGTGATGTGTCTGTTGTTGGACACACAGACGTTCAGGGTTGAACATCTGACCAACTTCACACAGTTAAATCTTCAACCTCGTCAGTTTCCACCAACCAAACTGCCTCGCAGCAGCAGCAGGACAGCTTACTGCTGATCACTGTCCTGATCGCCCGCCGTGACTCGGCTCTTCTGTCCGATCGGCTGTGTGGACGTATCTAATGTTGACACACATGTTCTTCCAGATGAGGACCAACCGCACGCCGCCGCCGTGGACGAGGAGGTTTCAGCGGCGGAGACGCAGGATTCCAACTGAACAAGCTGTCCTGCAAAAGCAACTGTAATTGTGAGTTATTCCAGAGTTGGATGAATGAGAGAGACGATAGAAGGACCGTGGAGGGAGAGAGAGGAGGAAGAGTAGAGGAAGAGATTCCTGAACCCCAAACTGACACATGTACGTGTATGTAAAGATGAATGAAGGGTTTCCAATCGATGACCCAGTTTGTGCTCGTCTTCTGTCTACATTTCCTTTTTCACAAGAGTTCATGATTTAAAAAATAAATTATTGTCATCTTACAGACGAAGAAAATACTTGCGCTTTAGTATAAAAGGGCGTTTTCACACCTGCCTGGTTCCACCAGTCCAGTTGAATTGAACTGCTGGTGTGGAACCATCACTACGAGGCGCTCGCCGGCCTGGTTCCAAACTGGTGGGGTTTCTTTGTTTGTGGTGTGAACATCATCCGAACCCGATCCGAACCCAACAACCAGGAGAACTCTGCCGGGTGGAGCTACACGGCTCCTCGAACCAGGCGTGGGGTGATAGATGGTGGAAGACGACGGCAGGATCTTCTTCCTGTCGGGTCTGACCAGCACAGTGAAGGTTCTCATCTGGTTTGTCGTGATGCGTTCAGGTTCGCTTGGATTTAATCGCTGCGTGCAAACAAACCGCACCAAGAAGTGAACGAACTGGAGGTGTGAAAACATTTGTCCAACATGAGCGACGTCCAGGCTCGTATATCGGATATTAATATACATTTAACTTGTGACACGTTCTCTCTCCCTGACTCCAAACCCTGGGATACAAGATGAAGTATTTAGCTGCTGCTACTAGCACTGCTACTACTAGTACTGCTACTACTAGTACTGTTACCACCTTTTACTGCTACTACTGCTACCACTACTACTACTACTGCTGCTGCTGCTACTACTGCTACTGTAGCTACTACTGCTACCACTACTACTACTGCTACTGCAGCTACTACTGCTACCACTACTACTACTGCTACTAGTACTACTGCTACTACTGCTACCACTACTACTACTGCTACTGCAGCTACTGCTGCTACTAGTACTACTGCTACAACTGCTACCACTACTACCACTACTAGTACTGCTACTACTAGTACTGTTACCACCTTTTACTACTACTACTACTAGTACGACTGCAACAACTGCTACCACTACTACTACTGCTAACACTACTACTACTGCTACCACTACTACCACTACTGCTACTGCTAACACTACTGCTGCTACCACTACTACTACCACTACTGCTACTGCTAACACTACTACTACTACTGCTACCACTGCTACCACTACTACTACTACTACCACTACTGCTACTGCTAACACTACTACTGCTACCACTACTACTACCACTACTACTACTACTACTACTACTGCTACCACTACTACTACTACTACTACCACTACTGCTACTACTACTACTACTACTACTGCTCTAAGGTGGCTGCTGTATCTTCTGCACAGCTTCTTCACTCACCGGCTGTAAATGACGTGACGTCTGTTCAGTTCTGTACTTGATCTCCGGCCTCAGTGTTTCACAGATGAAGAAAGAGGTCATGACCTTTACTCGATGTTCTTAGGATGCGCTCTTTAATATATCATTGTTGTCATACTATAGTTGTTGAAGGGAATGTGATCGTGATCTGTTTTACTTCAGACGACAGCAATATCTTTTAGGACTTTGAACCGTTTTTGCTACACGAGTATTAAATCAGCGGTATATTTTAGACGTGTGTCGCTTGTCACTGACGTGTTCTTTTATAAAATACTGGAGGCCTGAATGATTTCACAATTAATAAACCTTTTCAAAATTCTTAAAATGTTCTTACGTTTATTGTGTTTGGGGAGTTTAAAGGAACAGTGTGTAGTATTTCTCAGGGATCTTTTGTGCCAGCATTCATTAACGTATCATCACCTGACGTAAGAATCATTTACGTTAGCTTAGAAGGACGTCTGTGTATCTACGGATGAAGCAGGTCGTCTCCACAGGTGTCACAAATGTTACGATGCTAATGTAACGTCAGTACATGGTAGACAATAACAGATTGAATTACAACCTGCACACATTAAATGGTCAAAGTCATAATAAGAGGAGTGTATTCATGCCGTGCAGATGCTGCTGCTGACAGCCGACCGAGACGAGTGGAAGAAAGAAAAACAGAAACTCTTCAGTCTCTTCTGATTTCATTAAATCTCACGTAAATGTCTCAACGTTTGTCGCCACCTTAAATGGAATGTTTATCCCCTGAAGCTTCCGGAAGATTTTGATTTGTCAAAAATGAAACTGAGAGAAAAGCTCTGAAGCGTGTAAACACGGTCGCCTCCCTCCTCCTCCTCCTCTCTTGTGTACACACTCAGACAGCAAGCTGCTCTCCCACACACACTCCGATAGCTTGTTGAGGCTGATATGCTGTTAAAGGTCGGCTCGGTGTCGTGATCCAGACAGAGAGATGGATGGCGGAGCTCCGTCTCCTTTCCTTCATGCCTCCTTCTCCCTCTGGACCTGACCTTTCTGATGGCAACCTTGCGAGGAGCACTTCATCCGAGGTAGCGGGGTCACTCCTGGGAGAAGTGAAGGGCTGCGGGGGGCGAGGCCGAGGGGGGAGAACGCTGCGTCAATTATCTTTCAAATGTCACAAGCTGTTTCAGAGGAAGCAAGTTTCACTTCTCTCTCCTCTTAAGGACACTCGCTCATCATTCACACACGGTTCCCTCCAAAGGTGGAAGCTTTTAGCTGCCATCAGCGGAGATATCTGCCTCCCCGATTGAGTCACCAGTTCACCAGTTTCTCTTTTATCACAAAGGTTGAAAAAGGAATTTAATCAGGCAGAAATATTCTTGTGAGTGTTTTTTGCGTTGAACTTTTTGGACTGAGCTAATTGTTTGGACCACTTCTCCTGCAACAACCCTCCAAAACAAACTGGTCCAAAGTGGCCCGGTCCCAGTGACGGACCTTTCTGTCGCCCTGCCGGATCTCTGCCGGCGGCTCTCGTGTCTCATTATGTAGAATTCATTCATGCTCAATGCCGAACAAAGACTGTGCAGATCACGCCGGCGGCCACTTGTAAATCGGTGTGTTTAAGAGTACCTTTTAACACAGCCATTAGAGCCCCTGAGTTCTGTGAGGGAGTTGTGTTTTGATGATGTGAACGTGTGCTGTGCCAGGACTTTCATCTCCCACTCCTGCTGGCTTCAAACGGGCCTTTCAAACGTGTCCGTGATGGGCTGAGGTAACGCCGGCGCCGCTTGCAGCCCAACGCAGCCGTCACACAGCTCCCAGGACTGGATGGGACCGAAACATGAAGAACAATCAAAGCTGCTGTCAACTTGAGCTGACATGTACGATGTAAAATATATATATATATATATATATCTGTATCGCTGGTCTACGCGGTCGAAGATGCCCAACAAGCTGTGTGAAAACCTTTTGACATGAACTAGGTTGTTATAATTTAGTTTTATTCAATGTGTCAGTGTTTTGTCGACCACTGACCGTATGTCGAATACAACCGAAGCCCAACTCTCATTCTGTGTGTTTGCTGTGAATCGTGTCCAATGTTCCGGGTCGGGTTCGGTGTCACTACAGAGAAGTGAGGCTGACGGTAGGCAGAGAGGAGATTTCTTTAAAGGCCAAGCTGATGAAACACAGCGTGAGTTTTGATGAGCCACTCGAGTGAGCACCGACTAAATTAAAAAGCAGCGAGATGCAGTGTGTTTGTATGAAGAGCCCTCGGTGTGGACGGCAGCCAGCGAGGAGCCCCGTCTCCTCTGAGGCCTCTCAGCCTTTTGAGTTCGACGCCCACGCAGAGTGAAAACAACCTCCGTGTTGGACTCACCGCGGCCGCCCGGCACGGCGCCGTGCCTGGAAACGTTTAGCTGAACAGCGGACATAAACATTGTTCATCCGCCAGCTTGTGGCCGCTGCTGCACCTGATATCCAGTCAGTTTGTTTCTGTATGAACTGTTAGCTCTCCAGGTAACTTAGCTGTGCTTGATCCCTTAGCAATATGTTACTGTTGTATACATTAGTTTTAACACACACACACACACACACACACACACACACACAC
>CAAKHC010000462.1:365-16004 GCA_901007825.1 Macroramphosus scolopax
CTGTTTGCTCCGTCTGTCTGAGTCGACGGTGGATGTGCCCGATGGATCGAGGACCCGGTTGGATATTCAGCAGACTAAACAAAGCCCGTTCTTGAGTTGCTTTCCTTGGCGTTGGATGCTGCACACAAAGGCTTTCTGGTTGCAGCTCCTCTGAGTGTGTTTCTTCCTCTGCAGCGGTGATGCCTGCAGGATGATTTGCAGTAAGCGACTTGAAACTTGGTGGGGTTGTTGATGGTAGGCTACGTAATAGAAGTGCCAAGTTTCAAGTCGCTGGGATTATTTTTTTCCAAAACCCTAAAAATGAAGATACTGGAAAAAAAAAAGTTAATCCCAGCGACTTGAAACTTGGTTTACTCTTCTAATGGGGCTACTATAAGCAATCCCACCAAGTTTCAAGTTTATTTGTTTTGTCCCGCGCCAAATTTGCACCTGGATTGAGTGTGAGAATAAAATGTGGGTAAAATGTGCAGGAAAGTGGGAGCAGATAGGTGGCTATGCTTTGAAATATAACGTAACCGAAATCTACAAAACTCACTCATACACACACAACTACACAAATAGCAGGCCAGGTAGGAGGAGGTGCAGCTCCACAGCACCTACAATTTCCACACTTTTATAACCTTCGGGTCCAGTGGATCCGAACACCACATATGTCATTGAAAGTGTGTGCTTTTATATGTTATTCACAGAAAATGATCCAAGGCCAATGAGTCTGAGGTTGAACAAATATTTAATCGCATCATTTTTCTTTCAGTAAACCACACAGACCCAAACACCATACAAGGGTTAAGTTCACAAGCTTAACATTCTTATCCTTTTTGGGATGCATGTTATCACCCACTGAAGAGGGCCATTAAGGGGCAGATGATGGCCTCAGTGTCTGTCCATGATAACGTATAACTTCACTCTCAAGAAGTACATGTCTTGTTGTTTTCAGCAAACTAGTCAGTAACTTTGACAATCAATGTCGGAGCACTTCTTCATTTAATTCTCCTTCATCACCCGTCTATTTCTGTCTTTGTATGCCCAACATGTGGAAGAAATTGATTGTGCTCTTCCTGTTTGTCTTTCTTCTGTTCTCTTCCTAGGTTTCAGGATTTATGATGTCTATTATAAGGATAATGCTAAATAGCGTCTGTAATGACTTTTCTTATACAATTCATAAACCTAATAAATATATCGTCTGACTGAGGTTTCATAATTGCATGTTTTCAGGCTTGTTACAAGACAGATATCAATAATCCTTATTAGCATAATGTTGACTCTCTGAATTTATAAATGTCAATGAACTCAATTCGCCGATGTAAATTATGCTCCGGGTAGAAATATCGGCACGCCTAGAATTATTGTCTGTGTTTGCTCCAAAGATTGACACTGCTCTCGCAATTTCCCTCTGACAGTCTTTATGCAGATGACCCCAGTTTATCTTTCCCTCTACTCCTCCCCTCATTCTCCAATAACCTTCTGAATATATCAAGGTGCTTTTGATAGCAGAGAGAGTTGAGAGGCGGACGCCTTCCGAACCCAACGCTTAAAGTATAGTTCTGGTGTTTTTTCGACTCAGGCCTTATTTCCCCATGACTGTGGGTCCTGAATAAATCAAAGGGACCAAAATGATTGTAATTCCTGAAGTATTGATTTATCGGCTACCCTATAAACTGATCACCTGCGACATTTAAACACTGGAGAGATTTAGTATAAAGTAAAGCAATACATCCTACCCTCATGAAGAGTATAATATTATTATTGTATTGAATCTGATTGACAGTGTTATTATTTATTATTATTTAAATGGTCATTTTTGACAAATTAGGTGCTTCCTATTTGTAGCAGACCTCCACCAGAGTCTCGGCTCTGATGAGGAGTGGAGCGTGATAATGGGATGACTTCATGGAATGGCAAATACAGGGGCTTCTGGAGGGTTTGATTGGAGGTGGGAAATGCTGAAAAGGGTGGAGGTGCATTCCAAAATCTTTACAGTCATTAAATGAAACAGCTGATTGACAGCAGAGAGAGAGAGTTCGCTTTTAAAGTTGGACAGCTTTCAGATGATTGGTTAAAGGAGAGAGAGACAGGTTGTGATTGGCTGAAGAGGAGAACGAGCCAGTGGAGCTTAGAGAGAGCCGTATATCTGATTGAAGGGGTGTGTGCAGAGACGTAGTCTTGTAGAGTTTAAATCTGATATTCAAACATCACAGTCTTATTGACTGAACTTTCGCTAAGCTTCATTTCTCACAGACTTAAATCCAGTGGAAAACTGTATGGACCTCTCACAGTGTACCTCTACTCCTCTGTATTCTGAAGCATCTTCACTCCGGGGCCTTGGTTCTCCTTCACTTCAATATCACTTTTGTTTTCAGAGCTACAAACCTGCAAGAATTTTACAACGAAGCAAAGGAATCTCAGAAGTCCCCCGTCTAAGTGGCAACATCAGCCGGTGTCTCGTGAGAACTGAGCAAGTCTGCCAACATAACACACCATGAAAGACATCGAAGACACTGTCATTCAACAAACTGTCACAATGTGCAATGTACTCCCTCTCTTTCACTGTCTTTGCACGTATTCCCCCGTAAAAGGCCTTTTGCAAAGGAGAAGAAACTAGAAAGCGGAATTCCCAATCGGCAGTTTAGCAGCGTTTTGAAATAACAATCCCCATCAGGGCCCGGCGATGTCGGCTAACTTCTCCATTCGCTGAACAATGGCACGGAGCCGACCCTCCCGAAGTGTTGAACAGCGTCAAGGGACACAGCTCAATTGAATCAGCTGGGGGGGTCTCTATCTTCCTAAGCTTCTCAGTCACATGATCCCCTGCTATCTACATTACCATATGGGATCCGGCAGCCAGGTAAGCACAGAGGCAACAGGGTTTTAGTTGGATAATTTATTCCTGTTTTTTGCCAGGATTGGGGATGTTGGAGAGCAGTGAAAGAGCCCTTTTCAAAGCTGCGGCTTTTAGACTGTAAGGCTACATTATACCTGACTCAAGGAGAATCTGATCTGTTATTCTTGTAGCTCTCTTAGGTGTTAGAGTGCATGAATAAGCTATGGCTTACAAGAGTTCTCTGGTTGCCATCAGACAGCTAGACAGACATTCAGCAGGAGGAGGGGCAGGCGAGTGGATGTGTGCAATTCTATCTTTTTTTTTTCACTTAGAGGATTCGTTTCCAGGGGCTCAGAGTACCGCTCTCGTGGGACGTATCAATTAGACGGCTGCGGTTTTAGTCAGTTACAATAGAAAATAAAACAAATGACCGTTAAAGGATCATTGTATTAATCGTATTTTATCATTGTAGACAGAAATGTCCAAAGAGACTTCGTAAAAGAACAGAAAATGTCTTATCATCAGATTCAAGCTTTGTTCTCCAGGCTCCGAGCTTTTGAGTGGTGCTATCAGGAGTCCGGGTCTCATCAGGCACCCTCCGACCCCCACCGTCCTCACCCCGAGTGAAAGAAAGAAAATGCCAAGCAGGACAGACGAATGACAAATGAGTCATTTCCATTTCTGAGTTCAATGCTCGCACTGACTCATGTTTCTGTTCATATTCGAAATGGGAGAAAAGAGAGGTGAAATTATGAGGAAGACTTTATGTTCCCTTTTATCCGTGTTATTCTTCTAGCTTTTGAAGAAGTCTGCTTATCCTGCTTACGACACTTAATGCTGGTGTTTCTCCAGAGAAGAGCATCAAGCTCCGCCCCCTTTCCTGATGTACGCAAGCTTCACACCTGCAGTTGAATCAAAATCAAATTCAGCAGGGATCCACATCTCCTATCACATCCATCCTCCTGCATAACTTAACATTTACACCAACGCCCACACAAACCGTATATCCAATGTGGATAGAAATATTGAATATATGGAATATTCAAAACCGTAGAGACAGAAAAGAAAGCCTCCGTCTTCTATGGATGCAAATACATTCCATGCAACATTACAGCAAACAAACTATGACAGAGGCTGTAAACAGAACCGACCACACACAGACAGCCTGACCAGCTGTACACTTGGGTTTAAATGTCAGACTTAAAGATACCCTGTGGTGCTTTGCTCTTCGCCATCAGCACTAAAGAGCAATATTGTAATGAGCAGGTCCTTCTTTTGTCAGTGTCTTACGCTTAAACACCGTGCACACAAAATATATAACCAACCGTCTATAAGTGGCGAGTTCAGAATGAGAATATGTTGGTTTAGACTTGCTTCAGAAGCTTTGAGACCCAATAACTAATCGGGCACTGTAACTCCTCATGATTGTTGTCAGGACAAACCCCAATGAGCCAGCTAATGTTTTCATACTATTGAAGTCAATGGTCCAACTGTGATGTCCTACTTGTTTAAGCACCAGTCACACTCCTCCAACCTAAAGCATCCACCGTCACTCAGATGTAAAGATCTTGATGGTCGCCATTGCTGAACTCCATCATACATAGTGTATCTGTGAAGCAGTTCTCAGGGAACCCACGGACTTAGCTGCCACGCTGTTGTGCAGGAACCAGTTCAGTCACCTGTTATCTCAGCACTGACTTACTGACACAGTATCGCAATGAGCGCCGCGGAACATTTTGCAAGCACTTCAGTTTCTCTGTCAGCAAAGCGCAGCAGCTGGTAGCCTGCCATCAGTCCTTCAGCTCTACCTGCTAAATGTGTTTCAGGCTGTCATTTCTCAGAAGAGCTCGAGGAACAAGTAGGAAGTCACGTGTCGCTCACAACAACTGTACTAAGAGAGAGAAGGGGGGGGGGGTTGCTGAGGGGAAACATGTCTGAGGTGTTTGTTAATTGGAGTGAACGTTTAGCAGACTAGTATGACACCTGTTCATGTTGCTTGGCTCATTGTACAATGGAGGCTTGACAGTTCTCTCTGAGAGCTTGGCTGCCGTATTGACAGGAGGAAAAAGACTTTCCGCAATCTGTAAAAAATGTGAAACCGGCAACATGAAGGCTTTGTGTTTTTTCTTTGAACACAAGCTGTGATACAAAAGCCGTCATGTCGAATCAATTGATTTAATTTGTTAAGACCATAAACGTACAACCTTGGAGGTCTAGACTGCTGTAGTTCGTTATAAATTGAATATTGTTCTTCTCCAGACGTCTTGAGGTGTGTCCATCCATCCATTGGTCAGCTGCAGCCAATCACAGCGGACATTGGGCGAGAGGCCCGGACTTGCACCAGGAGATAGATGATCAAAGAAAGGTCACCCGATTTGAACCGGTGCCATTTTGGAATTATTTCAGATGTGCTTTTTCCTAACAGGTGAAAAAATGCTCAAGAGACACAAACAACCGTAGTGTGCAGGACACGAGCAGCTGGCGACTTCACTCGCTAAACATACACACAGAAATATTGCCCCGTCATTACTCTTGTCGCAGTTAACCTACTTACACTTGACTCATGAGCCCACCGGATTCTTAACAAGTGATTAACTTGGACCAAAATTGCACCACTTCCATGACTGAAAAATATTAAATACACTTGTGAAATAACCCTTTTCATAAGTACATGTGTGGGTCACGACCGACATCCCACTCTCTCTAGCCTCAGCTGAGTCACACAGATTGTGACGTATGATGCACACCAATCCAAAACTCTTGTTTTCTAAACTGACATCGGCTAATATAGGTTGTGGAATGTATATATTCTAAATTTTAATACCCACAACCTCTTATCTCACGAGAAAATGGAAAGTGAAACATAATAAGCATTTGCTTGGAATATACATGATTACTTTTTCCTCTCCTTCTTAATATGTGGAGCAGAAAGGATTGGACTCCAGACAACAGTCTTCACAGAACTTAACGACCATGCCATCTGGAGGCAGGGAAGTGCTCTAACCGCCGATATTGATCATCTTTTTCATATTTTGCTCCCACAGATGGTAAAAAAACCACCACCATCTGGACTCAGGTGGCCTGGAAATGAATATCAACCGCAACAAAATAACCTTAAGATGTTCACCAATGACACTCTTAAACATGAGCTTAAATCAGGAGCTTTTAAAGTGCCGGCCTTTAAGAGTTGCTCTTGTGCACAGAACAGCTAGTTGTGTTTATTCTACCTGCAGCACAGACAATTAATAAAATGTATTTGTCATCTTGTGCATGGTAGTTGATGGTTGTCATCTCACATGACTACCTAGCTTCTTGTAAAAGGTGCTTCAGATTTGTCTGTCTGGGGTCTCAGACTCGCGAGGCCCGCGTGACGATATTTTCAGGCCCTCTACTTCACATCAAAGTTTGGTCTTAGTGCACGTTTTTTTCACACGCAACTGCGTGAGTCGTTGCCCTGGGCATTTTATTTTGTAACGATCTCTTATAGAGGAGGCAGAGACGTAATCTTCGTTTATGCTCTTCTTTATTCTTTTAACTCCTTATACAAACGAACACTAACATCATCGGCAACTCACGTAGCTCATCCTCCGGCTCCCGCATGCACACACCCACAGACACGTCACTTCCCGCTCACGTCCCGGAAGTCCCAACACACAGTCAGTGTCGCTGCTTGACACACTCTGAAGTGCAATACAATCCGCCGTGGGCCGCTACGATATTTTTAATCACTTGTGGGCTACCGTAGCTCAGGTACGTGACGTCAACGCGAATTAGCAACGTTAAGTCAATGAAACGTGATTCGGAGTAGGAGGAAGTAAGAGAAGCCTGTGTTCCGAATTGTTATTAAAAAAAACGCATTTAATTAATAATAGAAAAATAAACAAATAAATAAACTCCTATTTATGCTTTGGGTCCCCTTTAAGATGGGTCGTCCATTTGTTATTAGTAAAGATTGAGAAGATTAGAAATCCTAGAAATCCTTTATTCGTCTCACGACAGAGAAATTTACAATCAGTTGTACTTTTTTTGAAATACTTGAACCCTTTTTATTGTGAAATACTTGATGCGGCCCAGCCTCACCCAGACTCTACTTCCAGAGACCCCCAGGTAAGTTGAGTTTGAGACCCCTGATCTACATGAAGCACAAACTCAACACCATAACAATGCTGCCATCAAGTGGTCAACTATTGTTATTACATCAATATCATTATTTTTGGTTATTATCCTCATTTTCATAATCACCATAATTACAATAACACCACCATTACAGCATCATCTCTTATTGCCATTCCCATATGATTCTGTTAAGTATATTATAATGTGTAATCCTCCTTAATGCAGTGATGAAACACGAGGCAGACGCACCCCCATGAACACCCAGTTTTTACACAAGTGTTTGCATTACAGCTGCAGGGGTCAGAGGATTTATTTTTTATTTCTATTGAAGTAGGACAAAAAATGCATTTAATATCAATACAAATGTGTCAAATAATGGCTTCATAAAAAAATTGTGCCGGGCAGTAGATGTCGCTGTTCACCATTAAAACATGGCAGTTGTAGAAGGTCCACCTGCATCTGCTTCCTTTATGTTGCATCAGCAGAGACAGAGTGTGACAATGCATGACTCCTTTTAGACTTAAGTTGCCTGAAATAGAAAACAATACAAATCGTTTTAAGCTGTAGCACCAATGTGGCCCTCTCAAACATTCAAAATCTACAATAGTGATCTAATTTCTCTCATAAACATGGTTACAAAATGAGATAATCAAAGATTTAACCAAACAAGCGACTGCTCATATCAATGAGATGGTTCTTCTGAAAACATGTGTTGTCACTGGTATTTAATTAAAAGATGTGCAATCAGTATTTTATAATAATACAATAATAAATGAAATATATATATATACTGTATTTACAAAAGTAGGCAGTCATATTTTTTTATGTAATTTATTTAAATGTATTAATCCAAGAAACACAATCCTTTTGACGAAGTGAATTGGTAAAGAAAATGTAAAACTAAATCAGTGGTGTCCTTTTCTTTAACTGTTCATGCAATTAATCCCCGTATAAGCTACATTTTATGGTCAAGCTGTTGTTTGAACTGTTGATTTGTACTTGAGGAAACAGATCTCATCCGTCTTCATGCTTTAAAGACACAAACGTGAACAGTTGGGTTTCCATCCCGTCAGTGTTCGTAACATTACAACCCTTAACCACGAGCATTACAATGATAACCACTGCTCGCCAGGCCCGTATCCTCACCTCCACCCTTACCCGCAAACCAATTCTTCACCCCCAAAAAAAATGCAAAGATTTTCATTATTGGAGTATTTCTTCACCCACAATGTGACCATGTATTCATTTCTCAATGACAAGAGGGATATGTAGTGTGTAGTAGTACGCAAACAAGCACACACACACAACAAAAAAAAATAACATTGCTAATTATATTTTCTTCTCCAGCCCACAGTATTTGGTCTCGCTTTGTTTTGTCTCAACCAGGCCACGACCAGTGTGACTGTAATTAAGCTTGGAGCCAGAGAGAAAGGAGAGAAAGCATTGCTTAGATCCATCTGGCCCTCACCTGGAGACTGTAACAGGCCCCGAGGCTGAAACCTATCAGAGTAAAGAGCGTAAGGAGAGTGTTGGGAGGCCTCCAGCCAAGTCACATTTACTCTCCAGACATCACATACTGTTTGTGGGAGCAGAAATAATGCTACACTCAAGCAATCTTCTCCGAGGGGTTGTTCATCTTTCCCCGCTGTGATTTCCACTGAAGTATATCAAAAGGCCATTTTCTGTTTGTGTGTACGGCCCAATGTGTTAACACTCACATTCTGGCCAGTGTGTTTTCACTACAAGGCTCAGCAGAAGTGTTTTAAGTACAGCTGTTACCCTCCCCACCTATTGTGAACTGGGCTTTCCTTTAACAATAAATTATCCCCTGGTTCCAGTCTTGCTGCATTTTCTGAACTCCACATATCTGATAAACACACCCTGGGCCATGTTGTTTCACTTCTAGACTTTGGAGAGAAAGTAAAGTCAGAAGAGATTGTTTAGCTTCTAAATAGGGGGATTATGTTCACCTTCCAGGACGGGGGGTTGAGCCACTTCTCCACCCCCGTCCTCTGTTACCGAATTACAAGGTTTTCTATTTGCACCTGTATAAGACACAGAAGTTTGTCCGTTAACTCCAATGTAAAGGCACAAAGTGTCGATATGAGATGCTTAAAGCATCTGCGCTGGCTGCCGTGTGATGGGCGCATGCATGACCCTGAAAAAGGTTTGTCTTCTAAACCCCAAAACCATATAACGATTGAAAACAGAGGAGCTTGCGGCGGCCATTTACGCAGTTTCTGATGGAGCTAACAAATAAACAATTGTCCATTTTTTGTGAAAGTGTTGTATTCTACTTTATGTATTGTTGTGCAGCCTCTTCAATAAGACATTGACAACAGTTATCTATGGTGATGCCGTTGCACTAATAAATGTATCACAAAGAGGCTTCAATCAGCCTGATGTTTGGACTCGGCCGTAACACACGATGGAAAGTATTCCAGGGTGGCCTGTGCATTAAAATACAAGACCAGCAACAAGGCAGTCGGGGGCCCGGTCGCATTGCTGAGACCAAAGCTGAACCACAAGGGTGCGTGATGTTGGATGCTTTGATGCCAAGCCTGTTTACATGATATAATGATACCCATGTTGTCAGTTTAAAGCATTGCAATACTCTCCCATCACTCACGGAAGACATTCATTGGAGAGAGTTACAGATGTTCTGTCTGGCACTGGAAATATGTTTCATTATCATGGGTAGAATCATACGAATTGACAACTTTACAGCCGTAATGTCGCTGGTTATTGTGATGTATGTGCTGAAATTAGAAAACAATTTAGATCATTCATGGGAGGAGAAAAAAAAGAGAGAGACAGAGGGAGAGGCGGAGAAAGGGGAGCAGATCCGTGTGGTTCGTGAGGGTCTTCTTTGATCGTTAGGATCCATGTAGGTCGTCCAACAACAACACAACATGTTTGGGATTTAAGGGGCGACGTTGTGTGAGCCTTTCTCCAAGTATTATTATTTTAATGTATTCATGTGTGCCTGCAAATATGTATATGATGTGTGCGCATGTTCCTCCTGCAGTTTCAATGGTAAAAGCCCCAACAAGGTTTGTGCTTTTAACCGCAATGTTTCAAACCACAATGAGTATTAGAATAAGTCATATTTGTTGTTGTACAACAGGCGGTTGTAAAAAAAAAGAAAAGGGAAAGTGATGTAATAGTGCACACTGAACTCCATCTTATAGACATGGAGTACAGTGTTTTGCAGCATGGGTGGTCCCAGTAGAACATGAAACCCCTGTTCCTGGTTTTGTTGCAACCACAGAACTACAGGCTAATTCACTATGTGCACTATGTTCATGAGTTCACTCTGCTCCGAGGTCTCAGCCAAATCCTCCGCAGAGCTTTGCAGAAGTGATTTTCACTTCACCATTTTTCTCTTTTTCAGTAATTTTAGAGCGATTTCAGATTCTGGTCAGCATGTTTTTGGGAGAATAAAGCAGATGGATACATGCCCTCAAGGAAATCTTCTTCACAGACTGCAGGTCATCCTTCTACAAAATGACCCGTGATACCACTGAGATGATTCCGATGTTTATGGTGGCCAGGCAGGTGATATCCAATTAGCCAACAAGACCAGAGAGTTCAGGCCAGAAGAGGAGCTCTCGTGTCACAGGTCGTGTTTTTTAGCCTCAGGCCAGGGAAGGGCTGAATCTGACCCCAGAGTCCAGTTCCAACATTAACTTTCACTCTGGACCTAGAGGGGGAAAACGGATATAGAAAACTGGGTGTATTCAATGTCAAATCCTGCATGGTTCCTACCACGTTGTGTTATTTTAATAAGAAATAATTGAGAGACACGCATTTTTTTCTGTAATATAAAATAACTAATTCTCCCCAGAATATCTTGAATTTGTGTTGCGTTGGTGATGCTGATACGCAGGTTTGCCTTCCTGCATCACCATTATACCTCCGTTCTTATAAACAGACAACAGAATAGGTAAAGAAAGTACAAGAATAAAAGTGCTTGGATTGGTCCAAAGAGGAAGAGGAGGAGGAGGGTTTTGTAAACTATTTCAATAGTAAGAGTGAGTGAGTGAGTGAGTGAGTTGGCAAACCCCATAACCGTTCAACTTTTAATTTTGGGAAGCATACCATTAGATATTTTATTGCGTGTCATTATTATAAACAAACCTCATTCAAATCCAGAAAACAGACAAACCATACGGCTGCAGAAATATTCAAAGTTCCTTGTTTGTCACGCTGCTGCTGCCTGTCCGATACTCCTCCTGCACACTGCCAGACTGTTGTTTTCTCCTAAAATGTGGAAACAAATCACAAAGGAAAGCAGAAAAAAAAAAGCCTTGTTCTTCTCTAATGTGAGTGTTTCTGCTTACGTCCTGGGAGGCCAGAAACAAAAAGATGTGACTCACAATTCACCACCCCGGCTTTCTTTCCCCCGTCACCCCATCCCGTCTCCGAGCAGACCTCTGATGGTTAAATGTTGGACAAGAGTCTCCGGTATTGTGACTGCTCGGTGGCGGCTGCGGTTTCCCTCTTTCTCCTCGCTCGTTCTCTCTTCTTCTTGCTAACTCCAACAGTCGAGGAGAAGCATCTTCAATCTTTACTGCGGTGCTATTCCTTTGTTTGACTGTGCCATCATGAAATCAGGATCTATTACAGATACAGAGCGCAGATAACCGAATCCATCCGAACTGGATGTCGACAGCTGCTGAACCTCATCCAGAGTGTCGCATGATTTTTTTGCAGGGTGAATTAGTCACTTTCATAGGGCGGCCGGGCTCAGGAGGTAGAGTGGCTGTCTATTAATCAGAAGGGTACTGCTTCATGCACTCCATTTACCGCCGCTATAAAACTCTTTAATACCGCATGTGCTCTCAAGATGACAACATCAAGAGTCACCACTCATCATCATTATCATAAGGCAGAATAAGATTTGATTTAGACCTCTAAAGATAAAACACATTAGCCCCCTCCCCCCTTGCTTTTTATTTTAAAGTAATCTTTTCCTGCTGCCCTCACGGTAGGGAGATCATCACATTAAGGTGTATCATCGTACGACTTTGGATTGACAAGCGTGCGGTATATGTGCGTATTCTGCGGACGGCACCAGTCACGGTGGCACGGCGGCCAAAAGAGCCGCTCTTGCTGTACAGTTGCGGTGGTGCTGTGGATCTCCATAATTTTTTCTCAATTGCTTGATCTGTGCCCATCTGCATATGTGAAGGCTTGCCAACAGACTCTGTCTCTGTCATTTGTTCCAGCTTGTCCCCGCTAAGTCTCTGTTGCTCTCTGGGAACATGGACCACAAGACCCCCGGGGGGATTGGAGCCCATAACACTGTTGTGAGTAGAGTTTTATGTCGGGGGTCAAAGAGAACAAGAAGAGGCAGGGCGACTGGCACAGACACAGTAACATATGGAGGAAGCTGGATGGTAGAGAGACGGGGGGGACACAGAACAGTGGAAAAAGCATTTGTAGGGGAAATGTGCTTTTAGTATGTGCCTGAAATCCTTCATGACAAACAGTAATTGGAAAAGTATGAGCGGGGACATGGTGGATTTAACAATGAGAGCCTTATTCTTCATTCTAAATGCAGCTCCTTCGATTACCAAAACCTCTCTTAAGGTGGTGAATCCAAACACTGCAGTGACTTCTTACCATGAAAACACCGCAGTGCTTCACGTATTGTTGCTCGTCATTGGTTGTGACCGGACATGTGAGACACAATGCCCATACGGTGACAGTCATCACTCTTGATGATGTTTTAGTGCTGCAGTTAAGACACAAAGAAAACGTCTGTTGCGTTCACATTATCAGGTTGAAGTGACTCAATCCGATTTTCCGCCTTAATGTGACACATTGCAGAAATGTGCTCCTAGATCTGATTCATATCTACTACGAGGCCATTCGACATGTATGCGAAAGGTCAGCTCTGAATCCATGTGACTCTTTTAACTATATGCATGTGCTCACCGAGCTCTGTCGTCACCAGCCAGTGGCGGCAGCGTGGCAGAACCGTAACCGTCCGTCTGTGGGCGGAACTCGAGCGACCGAGCTCTGAGAGCCATCAGAGGAGAAATCATCACGTACTCCGTATCACAGCACCACTCATAAACTCGCTAACAAATCATGTCTATTGACTCGGTCTGAATATCACGAGTGGTCTCAGAAAATATGACGTGTGTGATATGTGAGGGAACCACGGCAGTAAATCTGCGGACCGTAGAAACCAGAAGAAAGAGCTGAAGGAAGCTAAAGCGCTCTGCAAAGATGAGCAGAGTCTTTGCACTTTATCGGTGACGCAGATGACTCGTGCAAGAACGTATCGATGTGTGTGAACATGCTGTTGCGGAGGATGGATGCTTGTAATGATCAATGTGAACCCTGTGCTGATGGTGTTCAGTGATGTCATCATATTATCATGATTATCATAGCACTTTTCTTTTTTTCTCATGCAAACGATTTCGAAACATGAACTTAACAGATTCTGTGTTTTCTTGATGACGACTTAACTGCCTTTTAAAGTTATGATTTAAACCTCCTCCTGTAAGTGCTGGTTACCATGCCGGTCCATAAATACGGCACGTCACAACCTCTCGTTCGTCTTCCATCATTTTCCACAACACACACTAGATTATTCATCCTGAGACTGAGCTGCAGCAGCAGGTTCACTCCAGCCTGCAGTTGGTTTGCACACCAAACAATTTGAACAGACTCCTGCTGCGGCTCTGACACATTATATCACTCAGTCTTTGCCACTCTTCCCACAGAAACTGTTCCCTAACAGCCTCGAAGCTGATTAACACAGCAGGGGTCATTAAATGTGCAACCAAAGAGACACTTACGGGGTTGTAAACCCACCTCACTGTAAGAACGTTGCACTACTGCCTCCCAAATGGACACGTCATCGGACTATGATTCTCAGATCAATTTATGACGTGCAAACAAACGTTCGGAGCATGAAACCCCGTATCTTTGCCTGAGCAGGAGAACAATAGTCGCATAAGACAGGTGTAAGAGAGTAAAGATGGGTGCAAGATGATGTTTAAATAAAAGTGTGTGAGCATTGTTTCACTTTGCATCGGACGGGTTCAGTTGTGTCTGTGTGGAGCCGAGTTTTCGATGGCAAGTCATCTTTTCTTCTTTTGCTTTGAACATTATTGTCTCTGCTCTGCCACGTAAACAACACATTGATGGCTTCAACTTTTACCAAAAATGGACATTTCCAAGAAAATATAATGCAACTTGGAAATGTTGAAATGTTAATATGAATACTAGAACTGAAGTAATTTCCCTAAAAACAGCTGCTGGAAATACTGCAGATGTGAGAATGAACCACGGGTTTATATTTACTATAAAACCCGAAACATGAGCTGAAAGAAGTAAACATGCTCTGTAGAGCTGAGCAGCCTCTTTGCAATTTGTCCTTCATTGTTTCCATTGCAATATCAAGCTATGGATTAGTGCCACTCTAATAATCTAACGCAGATTGTTGTCAATCCCAATAACATAAATATTTTGAGAAGAGAAAACACAGTTTGAACTGATGCTGACACACAACCAACCTTTGCCATTGCACACACACTCTTCTATCATTGGCTGCACTCACATGATTTGTCTCTGTCTCCAGTGTGCAGTGCAGACTGCAGGTGACGGGGTTAAACCTGTGGCTCCAGCCGTGGCTCCTCCTCCTCCCCTCCACCCTCCACCCTGCATGCCCGGAGGCAGAGAGGGCGGCTCGGGCTGACTCATACCGTGCCAGAGATTCACACCGGCAATTTGACCTGTCAGCGTGCTCATGAATCACCTGGCTAAGGCATCATTACTCTAGAAGATTTATTAGAAACACAGGGGCCAAAATTTTCATACAAAAGCAGCAAGTGGAAGAGCCCCCGAGGGGTTGAAGCGAGAGGTGGAGAATATGTGAGAAAAAGAAGGGGTTAGAAAATCGGATGTTGAAGCTAGATGTCTGAGTGTGTGTGTGTGTGTGTGTGTGTGTAAACAGTATCTTTACATCCAAGCTATATGTTTAAAAAGGCTGTTAAAGCCGTTGGGAACCATAGATTTAATAAAAGAACTGGGCTTCTCCTTTAAGCCTGTATTATTTGTAATGGCCAGCAGGGGGCGACTCCAGTGGTTGTAAAAAATAATAGATAAAAGTCTGACGAAATGAACCTACTTCATTTTCCTAATTAATTTAGGGTCTTAATACCTCGTTTCAAGTCTTAAATAAATTATTTTAATTTGGTAAATTTGGATAATAAACGATAAGGCCGGATATGAATTATGGCACGCCGACTTTGTGATGGACGAGTCGCTACCATGGTGAACCCTCTTCATCTCAGTCAGACCCAACCCCTACTCCTCTTCAGTTTAACCATCACACATCCAAATATAGACGCACCTGGTTTCACAAAGCCAAGATGGCGATGGCTAAACTGCAAAAGTCAAGGTTTCAACACAGGAGACCAATGCATGACATCACACCGGCAATGGATTTCCTTTTATACAGTCTATGTTGGGAAGTCATCCGCACTCATACTCTAGATGTTTGTGATTGATTCAATCAGTTGTAATCATGGCTATTTATCTAACCAAGTTTGTCTAAACAAAAATGGATTAATTCATAAGTAAAACAGGAGAAAATAATAGACATGAATCTTGTTGGTATTTATTTTCCTCGCGTGTCATTGAGCCACTGTGCATGTGTGCATACGTGCACTATTGCTTTT
>CAAKHC010000463.1:2268-16780 GCA_901007825.1 Macroramphosus scolopax
TTACTCTCTTAACTGTGCTTTGGGCAATTGTAGGCTAACATAGTAATTTCCCTGTGGGTATCAAGACAAGATGTATAATTTTGACAAATGTATGATAAGACACGACTGACCCGGTAGGCCACCATAGTTTCTGACTTGAATAGAGACGGGTAAGGCAAGGGGTTACGATCACTGGTCATTTGAGTGGGCAACCTTGAGTTATCAGGTATATATTAGACTGGAAAAAGGAATTCTCCTCTGTTTAGTTTGTCTATAAAGGGTATTTCAATAAAGCTCCCAGAACGTGTTGAATCACAATACTGACTCAGTGATATAGAATTATAACAACGGTAAACAACTTTTTCGTCCGTCCCTGCTCTGGCCTTGTGGTTGTGAGTATGTCTACAATCATAGGTGCTGCAAATCAGTTTGAAATGTAAAAAGGACTACATTTCCTCTACACTCAGTAGAGGAGTCTTACTCAGGAATTGAAGACCCTTGAATTTGTCTTCACCGACGCCGAACTTTGATTGAACAACGAGGCAGTCAGGGCAGCCAGTTCTCAGGAATGAAGCAGCGTGACGATTGTCTAGGGGTCAAATACAAATAAACACAGTGTTGAGGACAAAATGTCCAAATCTGTTTTGGTACATGGTCAGTCAAAACATTTGTTTCATCAGCACTACTCACCCCCAGAGAGAGTGTTGTTTTTCAAGGTCATCTTAGATGTGCGGGTATAGCAGCTGCCAAGCCTGTCACAAATAAACATCATGAAATGATACGCTGAGATTTGGGAACAAACACTAGACACTAGTCTACATTGAGAAGCGCTTTGATTGCCATTAACGTAGAAAAGCGCTATATTAATTCACCATTTAAAATTTTACTATTCAAGACTACTCAATATAGGTCTAGAATTACATTTTTACAGCTGAAAAAACATTCACGGTATCCGACTCATTAGCAGGGGTGAGGTTCCGCCAGGCAGTCTCCACAAGCATCGCAGATAAGAATCCACTTCCCGGCATGTTTGTGCTCATTGCTATGACCGTCCATTTGGCCAGCAGCTGCAACAGACAGTGTAAGGCAAAATATTGTTACATGAGTGGATTATGTGAAGATAATTGACATAGTGAGATACAATAATCTTACCGGGTCTCTTCCTTGGAGGTCCACCTGTTGGAGCAGAAACTCACAGCTGGTCAGAGGAGCTGACTGCCCGAAAGACAGAAGACCCAGCACAGCCACAGCAAGAATAACAAACCCCATCATGGCTCGTCTCATCTACTTACACAAAGATCCTGAATCTGTGTTACTGCTGGCTTGCTGATTGTGTGTTCCTCAAGCTAAAACTGTTGATAGGGTGAGATGAAGGCTTGTATTCATAAAATAATACAATTAGAGCAATAAAACCAAAATTTAAAGCAATTAAATGATGAAGAAAGTACCTGTCTCCTGCTCAGAACAGTCACCACAATAAAATAGTTGGATGGTTTGGTAGGTCTGTGCAAACCACAGATACGTCCTGCGAATAATTCATTAAAAGATTGTGTGTAGGAATATTGAAAAGCACTGACCAATGAAAACAAAGATGATCCGACAACGCCCCCCCAACCCTCAGTGAAGCAGTTGCACAGAAGTATAAAGAGAATTGGATAAAGGGAATATGCGTTGATTTGAAGCAAGTTTTCGCAGTGGCCAAACCTTGGGCTTACAACTATGTCGTTGATCAAGTGATGCACACTTGCCAAAGATGTCTTGTTTCCTGTTCAAATGTTTTCTAATAACCGAAACCAGAGTTATTTTACTAGATCTATGCAGGTGAATGATCTAGAGACCAAGTGGCTGGGAGTCGAGGTGAAGTGCACATGCTCTGTTGGCTGGGCGGTTGCAGTCACTGTGAAATAGGTAAATACCTGAATTTGAGTTTATTCATTTATTTACTTACCTATAAAGCCCCTCAAGGGACATTATTGCAAAACAAATGATTACATGGCAACAAATTCATGAAATAAAGGAAAACAAGGTAGTTATGCATGGACACGATATAAAAACACCTGGGAACCAGATAATTAAAGCTTGGCCACAAAATAAAAACACGTGGCCATAAGATGATCACACCTGGGAAAGAGTTCACTAAGCTGTACCGATTTTGTTCCATTAAAGTCACCTGAGGGTTTCCGTGTTCATCATGTCAGTTTCACTTCAGCTACTGAGCAACAAGTCTTGCCTTTACCTTCATTTTCATTTTCTTATAGGTGCAACTCATATCTCATGACACATTAGTGCAATTATGAAATTAAGAAAAGGAAGAAAACGTCTTGTTTCAAGCTATTTTTCTTTAATTCAGAGGATGAGACATGAAACAGCAAGAAAACATAATAGAAAAGACACGACTACCACTGCAGATATGTACAAGAAGAAGAAGACAATGCAACTTCATTTTTAGTACATTTTCTTAATTACTTATGTATATTAGACATACAATGGCTCATGGAAAAAAAACTTATTGTAATGAATCAATTCACAAACATATCAAAGAGAGTATCCAGGAGTCTCGCGACTTGATGTTCCATCTTGGCCTCTAGTATGGAGTTGAGGGCACTGAGCCCCTCTGACGGTGGGATGTTGTCAGGGCAGATTTCTGTGTACACATTAGAAATAAATGTATAGTGAAAAAAAATTGATAAATAAACAGCTCTTTATGACACAGTATGCTGAGATTTAGAAAACGAATGAAGACTCACCATAGTTTGGATCGATCATTATCGGAGACGGCATCTGGAGACATTCTGCTTGTCTCTTGAGCATCTCCGCATCAGCAGGTGAGACACTCTGTCTCCGGCCTGGAAATCAATGTCACAGTCAGGGACAAGCAGAGGATTCTCTTCCGTATTCGAGCTGCCGAGGTTACTTATATAAGCGTCCTTGTGCCATTTCACATCCGAGTGAGGACTACTTACTGAATAGCATAAGACTCGTAAAAGTATCTATGCCAGAGATGACTTGTTCATAGACAACCAGACAGTCGGAGCAGTCGGTTGTCAGGTAGACTTCCTTGAGGTAGAAAGGTTCCTCTGTGAAAATACACGCAGACAAAAGTGATGTGTGTGTGTGACTGCAGGCTTATTGATTTTGCGCACACATCGTCGTCACTCACCAATTGTCATTGTGCTGTTTTCAAAAGTCACGTTGTATGTTAAGCTTGAACATTCATTGTTACTGTGAAGAAGATAAAAAAAATACATATAAGCTGGAGCAGAATCGTATGAATGAAGTGGATATACAAACCTTTCTGTTCACTCATATGATTTCACTTATACAGGTGGAGGACAGCATAATCAAACATTCAGCTTCACTCCCAGGCATTAGGATTTAAGAAGATACAGCTGGTGTCATAAATGCACAAAAGACTTGTCTCCAGATATAAACCATGAAACCATAAACCATAAAAAATACTGTATTGAAACTACAGCTCAGTAAACTGCACATGCAAATTTGAATAGGCATTTTCAAGTTTATGTATTTAGGACAAGAATCACATTTCTTTTGCCACTTTTGCCCTGGAAAAAAATGCCTTCGGATCTCTTGTGTGATGTTGTCGGTGGGGATTTACATTCGCTGAGTCTGGACGAGATTGAGGATGTTTCTCTGGGTGGTGGAGGTGATGTGCAGCCAGACGCTGGTCATCAGGTATCCCAGGGATCTGCTTCCTGGGAGGTCAGAGCTCCCCCCGACGTACAACCATCTACCCAACATCTGTACCAGATCAACAGTTCAGTCAGTGTCTCAAATGTAAACCTCTGCTGAGCTTATTTCAGCACTAGAGAATAGAATCCAACATGATGTTCTACGTACATTTCCACAATAAATCTAACAACGGGCGCTGGTCAGGATTAATGTGGAACCTAAATTAGGTTCCCAGGAAGAGGAGAAAGTACATGTTGACACATACTGTATTTTTTTCGATTTGTGGGACAAAGAAAAGGACATTTTTTTGGCTGACTTTTATAACAAATACCCTGTCGGATTACTTCCAGGTGTTTTCACAGTGCTGGTTAGATCATTCTTTCTCAATAACGTACCACTTCCAATTAGTTCGCCCATAATGAGCAATTAAACTGAAAGGATGGAAATCATCAGCCCAGGTTAAAAACAGAATTATGTTTTAAGTATACAAAAACAAATACAACCGAAGAGAACAAGAAGTCCTCCTGTGTTTATTTAGTACCTCGTGCAATTGAAAGCTGTCGTGCACTTACGTCTTCATGGCTGATAGTTATTGGTTTGAGCAGACTGACACATCCGCTCAGAGGAGCAGAGTGTCCCAGTGAGAGAAGACTCAGCAACACGACAGCAGCACCCTTCATCCTCTAGATGGCTCTTTGTTCTCAGGATTTCCTTCTGAAGCTCCTTTGTGTCACTCGCAGCGTTTGCTCTGCAGGTATGTCTCTTTACTGCCTTGCACAAACTGCAGCTCAACTGTCCAACCCCAGGATGCATTTCACCATGTTCTTACCTCTCCATGGGCTGATATAACCAAAGTAAACAGCCAAGGGGGGGCGGAGGGGGGAGACTTTGACCTGGGTGAAAAATGGATGGAATCTTGATCCGATCACCAAATACAGGGGAGCTTTGTAGTGGCGTTAATCAAATAAGTCTGTTTTATTGATCTGTCATTGAGACTATTGAGCACACTAACAATACAAAACAAGTTAATACTTTTGTTCTCATACTGTTAACATGTGAGATTTATAATAAAAGCAACTCCCTCAACAGAACTGTGAGTAGCTCAAGTGAAGCTTACTTTATTGGATCTTGTTCAGGCTTCTGTGATCACTATATTTGAGCCCCCTGCTGACGTTAGTGTTGCATTACGGGGAGACTGCACAGTTACAAATGTCTGTAAAGATTCAAAATCAAGAACTAATGGGAAATGTATTTATTGGACACACATTCCAAAAAAAGTGACATGAAGACATCTTATCAAAAGTGATTTATTTGAATTTCACAAACCGACTGCTCTCTATTGATGTCTTCATACAGGACAAGAACAAAAATGACAAACAAACAAAAAGGAAAAGAAGAAAAAGAGCAAATCTGCTGATCATTTAAACAATGAAACAAGAGGCAACAAAATTTCTGAGTGTTATCTAACTGTTGCTGCAGTGCTCGGAGAGGAGGGCCGAATAGAGAGGGAGGAGGGGGCTGATGATAGATTGACGCCCCACTAGATGTCAGCGAGTGATGGAAATAAGTAAAATGGCAAACATCCCTCCTTTGCCACCTCTTCTGCTCTATCCATTAATCTGAGTTGATGGCGAGGATGAGCGACAGCGTGTAGACAGAGAACGGAGATTGATGGGGAGAGAAGTGACAGGTCGTATTGATCGCACTGACATCTTGGTTTTGTTGGTTTGCGCTCATCAGCTCCATTTTCCTTCTTTCTCATCTTGGTGGGAGACACGCAGGGACAGACGGGAAGACAGAGGAAAGACAAGAGGGTGAGATCACTCCATGGCTTCTTGGTTCTCTTGGTCTGCACTGATATCCTCGCCGGCATCTTTGCCCTCCTTGCTCCTCTTGCTCTTCTTGTGTTTATGCCTCCGGTGACTTTCAACCTCCTCGCTGTCGTGCCTCCTCCTGCTACTGCTACTAATACAAGGAGAAGGACGAAGGTGGAAAAAGGGCATTGGGGATGAGGAGAAGGGACATCGGAGATGAGGGGAGAGACGGAAAGATCAATGTTGAAAAAAGAAACAAATGAGGAAGGGAAATGGAGAAGGGACAAAAGGACGAGTAGAGTGAGTGGAAGCATGATGACAAGTCAGAGGGACGAGATTGTGGATGGAAGACGAGGGCAACAAATTAAGTAAAAGAATTTTGATTTATGGTTACAGAATTAGACGGTTTGTCAAAAGATCAAAAACCGAGAGGTAGTGTGTCAGTTTGGGTGTCCATCATACCTGCGAGAGGACTTGTGGCGTCCCTCCTCTTTCTCTCGGTGCCGTCGTTCTCTGTGTCTTTCCTCCTTCTCTCGGCTCGTCCGCTCGCGATGGCGCTCTCCGTAAGCTCGCTCCTGGTACTCACGGTAGCGATACCGCTCCTCATCGCTACGGAAGTTGAAAGGACAAGAACTTGAATCACACAACTGCTTGACACTGTAATTTTATATTATATCGGGTTACGTCTATAACAGTATAACATAATCCCTTAATTTCCCCAATGACAACTATCTTGAATCCATCATGATTATTTGCCTGATTCATTTTTTAGGAAATAAGGAGATCGTGGACGATATGACAAGGCACAGTCCTGCTTCTCACCTGGTGTAGCTTATAGCTGATGGGCTGTGCTCCCTCTCCCTCTCTCTTTCCCGCTCATGCGTCCTCTCTCTCGGCCTTTCTCTTTCCTTGTCTCGCTTGTCCTCTCTACGGGAATAGCACTCCCAGGGTTTGGCGTTATCCATCATTGGGGGCCAAGGAGGTACCCCTCCAGTCATGGGGGGAGGGTATGCACCTGGGTAGGTGAAGAGAGGAATAGCCTAATTGTTAATACATGCTAAATACACACTACGGACACACAAACGAATATATGAATATCATCCCATATAAAAAGGAAATTGCGGCAGTTGTCAAAATGTGTTAGAATTTTGGATTCAAAATTTTCTACCTTGAGGGAATGGGTATGGAGGAATGGCCCGTCCATCATAACCTCCAGGATGGCCGCTGGGGAAAAACAAGAAAGGGAACTTGTTACTGATTCGAGGTCTTCCGATAACGATTCTGACATCACTCATGCAGAAAACATGTTCCCTTATAATATCACATCTTCATAATCTCAACCAACGTTGAAATAGCAAGAAATTGTCATACTGGATTAATTGTGCTGCAAGATGGCATTCAACTCATGAAAAAATAAATGCTGTTTCATGGCAAATACTGTTGGAAACGTTTCCGATTATGTAGTAAGCTTTCATGTGTGATACCTGTCCATAGTGGGAATGATAGCAGGCGGGGGACCACTGGGTGGAGGAGGAAAACCAGGAGGCGGGACAGTGATGGGTAACCCTGAGGGGGAGAAAAACAGGAATTTAAGAGCATGAACGCACTAAATATATAATTGACAAATACTTGACAAGAGAAGAGAAGGTTGCATATAATTAACTACACTAAAGAAACCAACAGGAAAAGATAAGGATATACTCACTAGGCGGGGGGATGAGAGGAGGTGCAGTGCTGACGCTGGGTGGCGGAGGGAGGAAAGGAGGTGGGGGTATATTTGGAGGAAGTGGTCCAGGGGGGAAGAAGGTTGGCATCTTAGCAGGGGTGGGTTCAGCGTCTGACGTTGAGTGTTCAGAGATCACCTGCTCAACAAAAAACAACAGTAGAGGGTGAGATGACAACACACTCAGATTTCATCTGATACAAACTGAGCTTTGGTTTTGTCATGTTTAGTTTGCATATAATGATTTAGCACATAATCTGAATATAACCTAAACATCAAATTGAAGTGAAGACATAGGGAGATTCAACGTCAGCAGAGGTTCTGCGAATAAGATTACACTTTGGCCAGAAACATAAATGACCAGAGGATAGCAAAACATCACAGAATGGCTTAGAGAGTTAAATATTCCTCAGAAGGGTTTCCGTTTATTTCATTTGTACCTGGATATTGTTGCCTTCTAGGTTGTGTCTGCGGCGCCCTTCAACCCTGCTGATGGTCGCCGTCTGTCCACCAATCACATCTATAGTACCACTCGTCTTCCTGAAAAAAATATAACCAGAGTATCGACTGTTACTTTGTCCACATGCTTTGGTGTGGTGACCGCCTCCACCACCGTTGTTCTTTTTAAATAGAAATAAACCCATTTACTGAATCAAATAAGTATATCAAGATATTGTTTGATAAAACTAAACAGCTCTAAACAGCTCAGAGAGCGCAGGTAGGGTCAGATTTCACTGTTTTTAGTAGTATTATTTGTAACCTGGGTGTGACTTATTTGAATTTACTTATTTTACATTACATCATGTCTGCCGTGCCAAATCAAGCCAAGCTGTCATCAGCTTTATTGTCATTGTGGTGCTTGTGACTAAAAATGATAATCAACCAACAACATTAATTGACTTGGAGTCTAATACACAACAATGTGGAACAGTTCCAATAATAACTTCCTGCATAATCATTTCCTGATGCATTTCTTTGCTGACCACGCGTTATATAAACAAATATTTCCGTAAAATACTAATGAAACAACCTTCTAAGTATTCGTTTTGTCCAAAAGAGAAATGAAGGGAAACATTGAACGAGCGTCACATATCTATAAATGTTTTTTGAAGACGTTAACAATCATGTATTAAACCGCATCTAAATGTCTACATGTTTCCCATCAGGATCAATTAACCGCGTGGCGACCACGCCATGCCCACTTACCCACACGTGTAATAGGACATGTCCTGAATAGGTGGGCCAGGCCACTGAGGCGGAGAGATCCTTCCATTTACAAACAAAGGACAAAGAAAAGGAGATGAGATCAACATCAGACTTAAAAACACATAAACCCAAACAAACATACAGCCCAAAGGATAGTGACCTATTTCAACCACAGGGTCACCTGGTAAATCATAACGTAGTCAAGTGCGAGTCAGTGTGAGTCACTATTGTCTGAGCAGGTAAAATTAAAAGGAAAAAACAATGTTTCTGTTGCTGCTCAGGCAGTTAATGCATCTAGCATTATTCTTTACAGTCAACTCCTGTGCGACGTCTCATTTTTTTTTACACCTGAGTCAAATAATCAAATATAGTTTGCCTTTCTGCTGTTCTATACACGTCACTTGTAGTGGAGACTTCATGTGTTTTACTGCCAGATGTTTTTACACGTGCAGATAAAAGCAGAGGGGTTACCTGGTGACCTGACTGACGGCAGACTTGTAAAGGTTGACCGGAGATGGGAAGTCTGGCTTGGACGTGTGAACAGGAAGCGAGGACATGTCCTTCTCATTTCCTGTCCTGCCTTGTTGAACCTAAGAAAGGAAAACAAGGAAAGAAACAAACAAAACAAAAATTTGTTCTTGCTGTAATGTCATGGAGGACTTGGGTGATATGACAGAAAATAAATATCTCAAGCAAACACAGATACAGACACTTCAACTGGGTAGAGCATGAGAAAGAACAGAACGTAAGATCTGCCGCTGTAGACATTGCCAATTTTCAAGAATTTAGACACAATTTCTCCAATACATTTCCATGACTATCGCAGGCATTTATGGCAAATATCATTACCACACCTTGTAGGTGTGTTCGTGAAGGTGATACATAGTGACATTGGACAGAAATTAATTTGGAAAATTAAACATTTTAAGAATGATCTATTTTCAAGCTGAGGAATATTGAATTCAAATATACTCCTAGACAAAGTTGATATGAACAAACAGATCCAAAGACAGTTCAGTAGAGAGGAAATAAAGATTGAGCAGCAGTATCTTACAGTAATTTTGCTTGTCACTGAGCTGACAGTAGATACTTCCAGACCCATGCGTAGCCTCTTCTGTTTCTCACAATAAGCCTTCCATGTATCTTCATTGAAGCCATAGTTAAAGTAGTCGGAAAGATCCGCCCCTACACAAACACGCACACACACACACACACACACACAGAAAGCACTTGACATATTGTTGTGGTCAAAGACAAAACTGTTTCTATAACATGTTACACACACATATATGAACTTCTATGTTTGAGAGGAGATAATGCACTCCCCAGTCTCTTACCCTCAAAAATATGCGCCTTAAACTGGACCCAATTCCAACCTTAAGTTCAATAATGTCAAAATATCCCCACTAGGATCTGCACAAGGATAGCTGTACAACAACACAAATACACACACCTGGTTTCCTCCAGGGTTTCTCTTCAAAGGACTCCGAGTCCACCTCCATCACTGGGACACCGTTTATGTTTCCAGGAGCATCTAGATCGACTCCTTTCATCTTTGAGGTGACTAAAAAATCCACAAAAATGTTCAAACACTTTAGACTCTCTGAGTATGATGCATTTTTAGAATAAGCAAGGCTGATCAGTTCAATTGAACAACAGAAAGTTAAGAAACAGAGAGATACCTTGTCCGTAAGATCTGGAGCCTGTTGTTTTAATGTTGAGATTGACGGGTGGAGCTCCATACGGCCTGTAAACAAAAAACAACAAGTTATTTTCATTCACAGAAATGAATATATGTTCCTAAAGACTGTGTCAAACAAAAAAACATTGCAACTTCGAATCTGCGTTTGAATCGTAAAGACTTGAGAGCTTATTCATCAGTAACAAAACAAGATTGTTTACATGTGAATAAATATTAGGATTGACACATTTATTGTAACCAGTAAGCAGCAAACCTCACATCACAATCGTAGCCCTCAGAGTAGCCAAAAGGTAATCTGTAAAAAGCCACATTCTGACCACAACCTACGTGTATTGTGGTGCTCCAGTTTTAATGTCTCCGATGGTGACGCGGACATCGTCATCGTCATCATCACTGTCGCTGTCACTTTCCGCATCCTCACCTGCAGCTTCACCAGTGGCCTGAGATAGAAAAACAATAATTATTATTTTACTCAAAGACACAGAAAATAGTTGCAAGCTTATTATATTAGAAGAGTAGTAGACACACAACGGACAACTCTAAGCATATGTAAACTTCCTACCTCAACGGCCACTCCATTGCCCGTAGCGTGCACAGTAGGATCCTCAGTTGAAGCATCAGCAGGTGTTCTACAGAACAATGATGCATTAAACATAAGGACCATACATAATAATCAACTAAGCTACTCGTCCTCTGGGATTATGCGCAAACTATGTAGGGAATTAATATCTAAATGCCCATACAATGTTTGAAAAAGCACAAATGAGATTTCATTTTCAACCATGTCAAACTGTGGAAACATGCGAAGATGCATCCAGTCATCGTATATCCAGAAAGGTGTAATTGTTATACGAGAAAATAGGCTTTCTAATATCCAGTTCTGCGATAAGTTGAGAAATACACACAATGCTTCCTTTAAAACTACTACCTAATAGATGTACAGTTATGTGACACTAAAGAACAAAAATTATCATGTTTACCTAGATGTAAAAACATGTCTATTACAAATTGAACGTGTGTGTGAGGGCTGATGTGGGTTGAAGTTACCTGACAGCAGCATTCAGTTTAGCTTCTTCATCCTCCTCTTTGCTCTCAGACTCATCTGAAAACAAATGAAATGTTATTAATTTAAGTTAATTAACTTAGTGACCATTGAACCACTGCAGAAAACCCAACAGAGTAACAAAGGTATTATTGACAACTTTGTTTCCCTGTTATATTAACTTAAACTTTGACAGAAACATGTTTCAATACTTCGCTCCAAGTCACGCAGCTGGAGGACCCGACCAAATCAAGCAGACGTCACTAGCTTAGCTTAGCTAGCGCTCAGGCTAACTCTCTTTTCTTATAAAATGGCAGGGAAAGCAGCCAGTGTTCTCGGCTAGCAGTCCATTAGCAGGGCAGGTGACACGAACATCCCCGCCCCTGTCCGACAGGAAATATTATATCTGAGAAAGGAATATTTTTTCTTTACCTCCATACAGCCATTCCTCCTCCTCATCTCCAGCGCTAGCATCCGTGGTGTTTGTTTTTTCCGCTTCCTCCGCAGACATGTTCACACAACCGACAGCAGCTTCACAATAACAACGTTAAACGAAGCCTCTGAATCCACAAGCACACGTTTAATTTCTCCCTTTAGCGGGGAAATGCGATTATAGACAAGTATTATGACTTCATAGATTCATCTCCGACCCTTGCGCGTTAGTGAGGAACCAGGAAGAGATTGACGGCGTCCCGCTAAGGTCATCGCGTTGATGCCGCCTTCATGTAAGTCTATGACTCCGCAGACAGCGCCCCCCTGCAACAAGCTGCTGCAACAGGCTACTGCGACTTAGTGGTGGAGGAAGTATTCACATCCTGTAAAAGCCGCCTGTTACAACAGTCCTGCATTAAAAATGTTAGTGAAAGTACGTATACGTATTACAAGTAGAAAATACTCCCTGTGACGGTTATACTACTGCATATCGTTAGATAACTCACACTTGGATTTAAAGCACGAGTTTAATTCTGTAGTTTACTGAGGTTGAGCTCATCTTGAACTGTTTCCTATATGAATGCAACTAATGTTTTTTTCATCATTGATTTACATGCTTATCGTTTTCTTCATTGATCAATTGATTTGTCTGCAAATGTTCTGAAAATAGTGAAAAATGCTCAATAAAAAAGTGCTCCAGACAAAAATAAAATAGCTTGCCTAGCTTGAATTTGGAGGTTGCAATGCAGTTTTTATTGGTCTAGCCGCCAGAGAGCTCTATTCTATTCTCTATTCTTGAATTTCCCTCGGGATGACTAAAGTATCTACCTACCTACCTATTCTCTCTTTTATATGTTTATGAAATCAAACAGCAGCTGCAGACTCATCTGCAATAAACTGACTCTCATGGTTGCTGTTGTGGCTCTGTTTGCACAAGAAAATGTCCGTTAATGTAACAAGGATGTTTAATGCATTTATGGCCTTTGACCAGTTAAGTGGGGCCACTTAGCTGGTCAGTAATTGACAAACAAATATGTGGATTCTCTCACTCTCTATTTTCTCCGCCACTTTAGCTATTATCACTTGATATATCACATGTGAGTTTTATGCAGAAAGTACATAAAAAAGAAGACATACACATGGATACACAACGCATACACAGAGTAGACATATGATATTTGTAATTTTACGTGTTTTTGATTGCATATGTGAGAACACCCTGAGTTCAGATTAAAATGTATCTCTTTATACACACATTAGACATTCACAAACACACACACACACACACACACCCACACAAAACCAGACACACACACATCACCGAGTCTACTCTCCTGAAGGTGACACGTGATTTATTCTAGACAATCATAATTAACTTCACCAAGGAGAAACGTTTTGTAGTCTATTGTTGTCTGTATGTCTGCCTGTTAGCAGGATTACACAGAAACTGACTAGACGATTTTCTCCACACTTGGTGGAGAAGTGTAACAAGAGCCATGGAAAAGCCTGTTAAATCGTTGGGGCAGATCTGTTCAGCATAGCAAAAAAAACAACAGCATTTATTTACAAGGACCTTGGGGAAGGTTTGTTCTCTTAGATTGCATTCCTAGTTTAATTCTGTCTAGGCAGCATTCGACATGCGGTATAGTTTAACAACTGAAGGTGATGTGCAGGTGAGAAGTACAGAAGAAAAGAAACGGAGGAGTCTGATTTTGAAGGACTTAGATAGAGTTTCATGTGTTGGTCGTCTGGCTTTCTGTAGGGATGAATCCTGCTCTGATGTACTTAGCTGCCTCTCATTGCTTTCACTTTCTCCTCTTCCTCCTCCCGTTCTTATTCTATGTTTTTCCCTCACATCTCTGCTATCCATGCTTCAGCAGCATATTTCCTTCTACTTTCTTTTTCTTTTTCTAATTCCTCGTTTTTTCCTTCATTTCCGCTCTATAACATCCTGTCTCTGTCTCCTGCTGGCTCCCTCCCCTCATCCATCCTTCTCTCCTTATGTTGGATTAGGGAGGTTTACAGCCTAGTCGATGCTAATCACGTTTATCCAGACAGAGGGCGATCACTGGGCTATCAGTAATTATACCCACTGATAATAGCTTACACAGATATGTGCTCTGGCACATTTTCAATCCACATCATCTCTATGGATCAAGCATATGGTTATCACAACAGTGTGACGCCATTCGCAACAGTTTCTCTGTCTTTGTTTTGCAATACAAAGATCCATCTGTTGTGGAAATAATGCATTTTTTTCAAGAACTCAGGACACAAGATTATTGTTACGAATAAGTTCAGAGCAAAACATAATTACGATGTGCTAATAACAATTTTAATAATAAAAGGAAATGATAGATGTTGGCATCTGCCAGTGCTTCAGAAATTCCTGCAAAACAACAATGTAAAACAGAACTTGAGCATCCCTTTCTGATCATGTGTATGGTGTACTGCTTCATACTGCACCGGGTTCTCTAAGAGTGGATAACATCAAGTGAATCTAAGGGATGTCTGATCTGTTTAATTGGTCCTAACTGTGAAACACCACAATTGAACCTTGGATGAACACTTAACAACCACACAAGGGGAGTCAAAAACCAACAACTACTGCACAGACTATTAAAGCAGAAGGAGACAAGTGGACTCAGATATCAGGTTTGTCCAGTCAGAGGAGTGTTGGATTGCATCAGAAAAAGGTTGTGCTGAGCATTTGGCCCAATCATTGGACGGATAGAAATGATGAGGTGTGCTTTGTGTTTAAGTAAGTGTGTACATATGTGTGTGTTTGTGTGTGTGTGTGTGTGTGTGTGTGTGTGTGTGTGTGTGTGTGTGTGTGTGTGTGTCTCTGTCAGGTCCTCCAGAACATCCTGGAAGCAGAGAGTTAATATTCGAGGGAGCTACAGAGTCTTCTGGGCTCATACCTG
>CAAKHC010000465.1:2277-44355 GCA_901007825.1 Macroramphosus scolopax
GTTGTAAAGCACAACATGAGGTGGTAAAAGCCATGTAGGATTTCAAGATGAAATCTTTTTTTAAAACACACCTCTGGAGCTCAGCTTTTACCTAGTCTGCTTTTATTTTTGCTGCATTGTTGTTTGTATTACTTTTACTGTTTAATTATTTTTTATTTCATACCTTGTCTTTGTATTTCACCTAATTGATCACCTATATATCAATCAAACTTTTACATGTTCATGTTATGTAAAATTGATGTACTGTATGACTTTTGCTATATAAAAACAGTTTGCTTGATAGAGTTTGAATAAAGGTGGGGTGCATGAAAAACAATATAATTGCAGTTAGTTTAGCAACAGTGCGTCTCTCCTTTTTGACATATTAGTATTTGTGCAAGTGAAAAAATAACCGCAGCAAACACACGAGTCACAGATGTTGTAGTCACATTACTCACCCCTTACATAAACATGTAATTAATTGGTCTTATTAATGTATTCAATGTTCATTATTACATATAACTATGCGCCGCCCCCATGAGAATTTAAAACACCTTAAATCCATATTGCAGTGCCAAGTTAAAATTGCCTTTCTGTTCAACACTTCTGCTTGATTTGCATGTTTTCTAAATAAATACATAACAAATAAGACGCTGTCATAGACTTGGTCTTCATTCTTTCAGTCTGTCGCGCAGTAACATGGAAGCGTAAAACTCTCTTTACCCATTCTGGTTTTGTTTTTTTTCAGCCGGAGAGCTCCTCTCTCTTAAAAGTCCGTTGAGATGGGAGAACAGAGACATTTCTCTGTGTTTCCTCAGAAGATCCTCAACTTCCTGTTTCCATAAACACAAACAGACACACCATTAGAGAAGCGTGACAGCTTTGGACAAACCACCACTTGAAATCGATAATTTTGACACTCTAGCTTTCTACTGACAATACACGAGGTGAAAAGAAATCCAAAAGTGGAAGTTAAATTAAGAGCCTACTGGTGGCAGCTGATGTTCATAGTAAGAGGAACTGTTCAGCTCTTACATCTTGTGAGAGCAATCCTCTGCTGGGTGTGTGTAGCTTGTGAAGCAGGGAGGCGGCATGCGTGCCAGACAGCGTCCCCTTTAAGTCTCTTGAAGGGGCCTCTTGGTTCGGAAACAACACACACAGATTGGCATCCTGTGCAGAGGCTGAGGAGCCAAGTCTGGCCAGAAACAGCTCCCCCAGACATGCCTGCAGCACCTGTGACATACAAGTAAACTTAATGAGGACTTCTGGAATTCAGTTAAAACTCTCAACTATTTTTCCCAAATCATTCATGCACACACTGAGTGTTTGTCTGCACCTTAAAGAAAAGTCTCTGGAAGGCGGGACTGGAGTCCTTACTCATGTCTTTCATCTTGACATGGGACAGACAGTGGAGCAGAAGCAGAGAAAAGCCGCCAACGGACTGGAGCCTCTGGCGACGGACGAAGAGGGCCTCATCCGCTTCCTGTCAGCACCAAAGTATTTCACATGTATCTGAGAGCTATTCACAGTAACACGTCACAGCTGTTAGGACACATACATTCCACACTCATTAGGAGAAAGATATCCACATTGCCTTCCATGGACAAAAATAAACAGGAACTCTGAGAGCGCAGAACTCAGCGGAGGCAAATGTAAATAAGAATAAATGCAGTTTGCAGTTTGATGAACAGATCTGTCTCAAAATGTTAAGGGTTCTTCTCTCAACCAAGTTTAAGGAAAATACAAACAAACCAAACCAACAGACGTGTTGGAAACACAACCACCATGGCAGAGGTAATGCAATACCTAACAGGGTTACTGATACATTTAAGTTTTATAATTGACTTGAATATACAAAATTAAGGGAAATAAATGCCTAACTCAGCAGTATAATGATCTTTTACTCCTCCTGGATTGTTTGCTTGATCGTAAGAAAAAATTATGTATTTCTCTCTCATCGAACAAAAGCTGGAGTTGTACACTAAGCATATAAAGAAAAGGTAGGGAGGCTTGTGCAAATTAAACCAATGTGCATCATACACCGTAGATGTTTGGACGGTAGGATTTACTTAAATATTGTAAACAATTCATTCAAATTAGGTATTTGCCATGATTGGAAATGTTTGCCCCAAGAGTCTAATAAGCTCTGCGACTGGTATCCGCCCTTTGTTCTGTGAATCCATCCGAACCCTAATGGAGTCTGAAACACAGGAACTTTCTGCAATAAGAAACTTTATAACCCTGAGCCCGGGCAACCTGAGGGTTGTGGAACTGATGGTTGTTTACTGGGGGACGGGGTTCAAGTCTGACATCTCCCCCCGGGGAGCAGAGAGGTCAAAACACATACGGAGTCTTGAGCGTTCAGAGGTCAGTAGAGCTCAGGGAGACGTTCTACAAACCCTGACACCGTTGGGGTTGTTCAATAAATTTCTCCTTTCTAGCCTGAGGGCTCCGAAAAGATCTACATCAACGGCATTAGGGACACAGCAAGATGGTGTTCTGTTGATGTCGGTTTGTGAATTAGGTGTATTTAGTTGGTTGTTTTTTGAGGTTTCAGTTAATATTTAATGTCTATTTAGGTGCATCACTTCTCCATCACTTGTTAACATCACACTTTGATGCTAATTTTAACACACAAATGAGCAAAATCACTGATAATGGAAATGTCAAAGACAAAAGAAATATTACAAATTCAACTTTCACTTAGACAGAAGAGTTTACCTGATAAAAGAAGGAGTTTCTGAAGGCGTTATTGAGGTAGTTGTTGTTTGGGAGACTAGCTGCTATCTGAAGTGAAATGTCTGGTGTCTGTGGGGGAAAAGAATAACAACCCTCTATTGTTATCACACTCACACTGTAGCCCGTCGCTCTGAGTCACATGAAGGACTTTACATCGGGGTTAAAGGGATCATTTGTATGGGAGCTAGCACGCTTTAAATGTGATTTGGACCCTACCAGCCCATTTAAGCTACTAAAGTATCTCAACTGCACAGAGGCTCATCAGGAATTACAATTTTAATCACTGCCTCGAGCCAGGCGGCTGAAAATTAAACGTAAATTGAATGAATCTGGAGATGAGTAAACCACAATTTTGGGAAATTAGTGAAACGTTGGTACAAACCAGTTTCAGACTGTGCAATGTGTGCATGAGGAATATCCCGTGCTGGTAGACCAGGAACTCTCTGGGGCTGAGCACCGAGGAATCCAAAGGAACCAGCTCTCCCTCACACTCCCACTGACAGTCAAGGACGTCTATGAAACTACTTTTGCCTTCGTCTACACAAAACACAGAGACGACAACAACTGTACTTACTATGACTTACTGTACTATCCTTATTGCACCGATCAAGGCTAAAACTGAACATGTACATGTTTGGTACATTCCCAGGTTTGCTGTGGCTAATCGGCTGCAGTGTTCTTGCTTTGATTTCTACCCTGCGTGTCGTGTGTCGTGTAACTGAAATGTTTGTCTCTCTGTTACCTGTTTGCAGTTTGAGTTTTGTCTTTCCTGGCCAGCACATTCTGTTTGTTTACTCAGAGGAATATTTAGTTCTTCTTCTGCTGAATCCTCTGCATTTGGGTCCAACTGCCTCCACTCAACATCTTGACTTTATTTATGATTATGATGAAAGTTTCCATGATTACAAAACAGAATGTTTCTTGAGAGCTCCAAGATGTGTTCGCTGCATCATTCAGACAGCTCATCATTCAATAAAGTCCCCGAAGCCATGTTGCCTATGTTTAGACAATTGAGGAGCAGAGTACATAAAACATCTAAGGTCAAGTGTCATAGTGTCATCATACAGGCAGTGCTGATAAAGGATAAACAATAGTATTGCAATCTACCTTGTGGGGCCCTTTCTTAGTATCTGTAAACCATACAGAGCCTTAGAAAGCCTTTATTCAACTTTTATATATTTTGGACACAAGATCGCTGATGTCTGTGATACTAAATTGACTATGAATGATGTTCAGATATGTGTGGACAAATCTGTGTCAGTAGTTGGTGCTTGTGGGCCCGTTACTCAGTGAAATATAAGCAACTGTGTCCAACCTACCAGTGAGCTCTCCTCCAGCAAACCCTGCCCTGCTGGCCCAGTGCTTCAGCTGCATCTCCGTCCCCTTCAACAGCTGGAACAGAGGAGAAAGATCGAGGAGCTTGCTCCATTCCTCCTCTAGGGAATAAAACCAACGTGGACGAAAAGAGTTAACGAGACACAAGTTCCGTGCGCTAGTTATGTTTTGTTTCACATTATAATGTTACCTGACATTGTGGGGACAGAGATATGCGTCGGTGGAACAGGTTCCTTCAGAGGTTGGATCTCTATAAAGAAATTGAAAACACATTTTGGCACATTTATGCATCATATACGCAAACTGAATAATTGTATTTCTCCGAATGTCAAAGTATTTCTTTGAAGATACGCTCGGCTGTGCTTAACAGTTGTGATTGTGAGCTTTAAATTCCCTGTGTATAAGTGTTACAATTGCATGCATATCCATTATGTCCTTTCCCATCATCTATTTACAACCAGCAGTGGGTCCATCTCGCTCTTACACGCTGCAGCACAACACAGGGTGAGAAGGGTCTTACATGCAGAGCTGTGAGTGTGCTTCAGCTCACCGTGGGAGTGAATGCCAGAAGACGTTTGTTTTTCTGAGTTGTGTGTCCGAGCAGTGTCCTGGGATCTGGCTTTGACAGGCTCCCTTAAAGACTGGGTGGATATTCCTTTTAAAAAAGTACAATGTGAGCAACCTTTTGCACAATACAAGTCACAGATCAAGACAATTCTCATCAAGTCTCTTCCCAAGCTGCTCTTTAGGCTCTATATGTAGAGTAAAGACCCATTCGTGTGAGGTACTGAACATTAAGGGGGCGAATCCTGATCCTGAATTTCCCTTGGGATAAATAAAGTATCTACCTACCTACCTACCTACCTAGACATGCACACCTTAAGTGCTCTTACGCTGCTTCTGTACCTGCCATGTGTTTTACACCCTCAAGCCTTCTGTTATCTCCAAGACATTAGAAAAACAGACTTTTGGTGTTTTAATGGGATTTACTAGCATAAAGGAAACATATGGAATAGGGCTTCATGTACCAAAATATGTGGGGAAATAGCCATCTATGAATTATCCGCACATGAATGAACCAATGAATCTGAACCACAACACAGCGATCTTAAGGACCATTAGTCAACCCTGCAGCTTCTATAGCACCACAGAGCGAAGCACAAAATACCACCATTATGAGCGCCATAAAAACCAGGTATCTAAAAGTCCCTGGAACTAAATCAGTACCAGAAACTAGCTGATGGCAGGTGTTAGGGGAGAACCTGGCAGCCTGTTTATCTTCCAAGAGCTGGTTCAGTCTCTCGAGCAGCGGCAATGCCTTCTGTTGGAACAAACCCATGACCTTCACAGTTGGTCGGTGTCGACTGCACAGGACCAGACCGTATTCCTTGTACCAAAAGTTCCCACAGAGTAATGCCTGTACATACAAATAAAGGAGGTTTACTCAGAGCCCTACAGGGAGGAGTAGACATAACCAACATAAACACGTCTCAGCATCTTGTAACTGTCTGGTATTATTATGTAATTCAGCACCATTTTCTCTCATTGCTTATGTAGTGTATGGGGTCAGCTTATTTAAAATAATGAGACAAAATAAAAACTTCCCACCAAATTCTCTGTATCATATATTTAGTGTGTTTGTGTGAGTTCTGACCTGAGCGGTGTCAGCACGCAGCTGAGAAAGGTGTCTGTCAAAATACAGCTCGTTAAGAGCAGCGTCCAACTCTGTCTGTCTGGACGAACACAGCTCCCAGAGTTCTCTCTGTCTCAGCTCTCTGTCCTGAATGACAAATAAGCACAGGCTTTTGCTAGACGAAGCATAAACATGTCTTTATATTTAGATGACAATGTCACGTATTGCAACTCATGAGTGGGCTCAACTTTTCAGCCACCAGTTCAGCCACATTGCCTATAAAAAACATAAAGTCACCCTTCTGACCATTACATGGAGGCGTGTAGCCCAGTCTCCACTCTGACTTGTCCATTTTTCTTGATCGTGTTGCAGCTGCTCCATACACACATCCACCTTATTAAGGCCTGACACCAGCTCCGAATGCCAAACACACTGCTGATCCCACTCTTCCTCATCACCTATACTTGAACACAGACAGAAAATAAAATAGGGAACTTTAAGTTACAGTCCATTGCAATATGACTAAGCTATACAAAATAGCGGACTATTTACCCAGTGTGAGGATGTGTAACACATGTGGAGGCAAGATCAGAGCCAAGTTGGAGCGCTGAGCGGCTCTCCTCTGGGCCTCGGCCTGCGCTGAATCCTGCATCTCCACAGCTGCTTCCCTCAGCCTCTTCCCTGACCACTGGACCTGCAGCAGGGACACGATGGTGTGAAAAATTACATGCAAACTCTCAAACACAGAGATAGACTGACTTTGCTGCTTCTCTACCTCATACTTATGCACAAAAACATATTTGCTCTCTCCCTTGCAGTGGCAGGATATAAAAGCTTCACCAGAACAACTTCCCAATGCTATTTACCCCTGCATCCCCTGATTCATTTCCATATGTTCAGAAGGCCTTTTGAATTTCTCAATCCGTACCCAGAGGCCATGGTATTTACAGGCAGAACAACCCACTCCCCCCGTTGACCTGATGCAGGTTAGTTTCTGTGACTCTAATTAGACACTGGAACAGAGCCGAGTCCAGATCAGAGAGAGTATCTTCCTCCCGCTGCCTCTGCTGCTGCCAGTAAGTGTTTCGAACACACACCTCTCTCTGCAGTGCCTCTACCTGACAAACAATAGCATCAACAAAAAGGGAAGTCACTTTAAATTGAATGAATCAGTGTGCATTGTAGAAATGGTTTAAAAAAAAAGTTTTCTCCTTTCTTCCTTACCTGCAAACTATCAGTTTGATCTGCAGACGTTAACCAGTAGGAGGCTGTGACAGGTACAACTGTTTTTCTGAACACATCCAGCCTGGCTCCGACCACTGGAGCCAAGACCCCTGTTACTGGGTCAACAGTCTGGGATCCGTAACGGATCGCCACCAGGCCTGTGAAGAACAACAGCATAGATGCAGAACTTAACTCATGTTGGATTTTCTTGAATAGAATTTGAAATTGGATTAAACAGTGTTAGAAGAGCATTGGCCTCTAAACTTAACTTTCATAATACCTTTTCCGTCTGGGTCCTCCATGGTCCCTGCCAGCGGTATTGTCATTCCAGAGACGGGATCTGTCTGACACCCCAGCACAGGTACACTAAGGCCAGATCCCATGGGGTCAGGGTACTCCATCGCCACTAAAGCTGGCACACAGAAGCCTGAGAGAGGCATCTCGCCTGATATGAATAAGACAGGAGCAGTCAGGGATGAGAACTGAATACAAATATTATAAGATTCCCAAATAATATTTATTATGTATTGTTTGTCAATACATTCCTTCAGTTTTTTATTCCCAACAGAGTTTCCAGAGGTCCAGAATTAGATCAATGACTTTGATGACCTCAGTAGAAATAAAGTCACTTTAACTTTCCTGACAAATCATGTAAATGATGCTCACTGGCATTAACTTTGGCTGACATCAAACCACTTTTAGACAAACATAAATGCAGAAATAAAACCAACAGACGAAGCTACATGGAGCTCCACGGCACAAGACGACTAAAATGTAGTCATTTCTCACCCATAGTCCCTCCATCCTGCTGCAGGCCCTCGGCCCAGTCCAGCAGCATCTCCAATCTGGTCTGCAGTTGCATTTGGCAGTGCAGGCTCCTTCCCCAGTGCTGCTGGAGCTCCTTGGCCACAGCAGAAAGATGATCTGGCCAACTACTCCCTCGCTCTCTTCTGTGATGGGGCTTCAGATGCTGTAAGGTCAGGTCCGACCCCCACTCCTCGCTCGCTGGCTTAAGGAGCTCCACTATTTTGAACATCATTGCCAGAACCTGGGAGAAAGGTAAACTGTTGTAATTGTGTCAAAGAGGTTTTTGTTTTCAAATATCTGCTGATTTACTGATTATGCTTTACGTCTTTAATGAATCCTCATTAATGTCCACAAACTAGTTACTGGAATCAACAGACCAAAGGCAGAACAGGTTTTTGGAAATGTGCCAAAAGAATGTGAAATCAAACACCTTGTTGTCCAACAGAACCTGGTATCCCCCTGCATTAGGCACCAGCTGTCCAGCTCGTATGCTCGCTCCTCCCACCCTCACCATCCGCCCACTTAGGGGCTCGATGAAGGCCTCGGCCAGCAGGACTCCACCGACTGGCAGTACAGCTCCTGCACAAACATACAGAACAAGTCTAGCACACTTATGATATAGTAACACTGACATTGGCTGCACTGGAGACTCACCAGCACTAACCTGTCACTGGATCTACACTGACCCCGACAGTGAGCACCACGTTTCCTGTCCTGGGATCCAGCATGGGATAGCAAATCTCTATGGGCTGCAGCAGACGGGTGATGGGGCAGACGTGCATCCCTCCCAGTGGGTAGACTAGTCCAGTCTGGGGGTGGATGGTTACTGCCAGGATGGGAACTTGGACCCCTGTGTCTCGCTCTGACATGGGAAGGCCCAGCTGCAGTCTTTGGCCTGGTCTGAGGCCTCTGAGCTTGCTGCTGGGCAGAGGCTGGGCTGAGTGGCAGGAGATTGGGTATGGAATGAAAGGAATGAGGGGCTGGTCCCATTTCCTGCTGTCTCCTTGTAAGAAAATAGGTAATAATGACAAAGATCACTCTAAAGGAGAGGAGAGGTGCAACCTTTGATATTACACAGTCATCCCCAGTCTGAATGAGGGATCAATGCATGTGTTTTGTATGATAAAATGTCTACAGAAGGTCTACAGAATTCAACAGAGAGAATGGTCATGAACATTGTTCGACATTGATATTTGGTTGAATTTAGGCTGTGATGTCAGGACAACATGTAACATCAACATTTGGCGTGAAAGTTAACCATAGCTGCAGTAAAACATACAAATGTATATCTATATGACATACTCTATAGTTGGCTAGATATCAACAGGTAAAAGGGACAAAGCAAAGTAAACAGTCTTTCTCAGTCCTGCCACCCATCGTGTTAAATACCTGCACATGAGTCAGTTGTGAACACTAAATTAGAGCTATCAAGATCGTAGGCTACGTTCCCAGCGATGGGCAGAACTCGACCAGTCTGTGGATGAAGGAAGTAGTCAGGCGGCACAGCCATGGTGTGGCCGCTACCCAGCAGCATATGGCTGTGAGCATTTGGCCTTATGAGGCCTGTGACTGAATCACAATGAGCTGCTCGACAGACACGCAGGGACCCATCAGGACCTGCAGCGAAGCAGATGGAGAGATGATTGTGAGCAATCGTCACACGGGAAGCGATTATGACGAGGACTTCAGCTGTTTTGAATTAAGGTGTTGTGAACACAGCTTCTTCTGATGAGTTTGTTCTCATCAGAAGAAGTCACATAGCAAATTAGGCTTTTTTTTTTTATGAATGTTTGAACTCAAATGAATTCACTAGTATGAATCAAATGTTAATTGTAGGACTTGCAAATGCAGATGTTGTCATTAACTAGATTTATGTTGAGTTTGTCAGATGACTTCCTGATTGTAAAATTACTTCATCAGCAGTGAAGCAGCTTGGGAATAAATGTTGATTAGCAGGTAATTAAAGGCTGTGATTGAAACAATATACAAGCTTCCTTGTCAGACAATAGAAATTGAGAAATACGCAATGGAGACCAACAGCAAGGTAGCAGAATGCAATTGTTCCAAAATGCTGTTAAACTTGAACTTGAATAATTATAATCTATTTAATTATGAATTTCAGTCTGTTAATTACAATTTAAATGGTTTTCATTTAACACAATTTCTCTTTTTGGTGCTTTTTTATTTGGATTTGTTGTTACAGTTGAAAACGTTTACCAACAGATGGTGCTGTTTCTGAATGATTCTAAAGAGAGGTCGGCATATGAAGAGGTCTAACTCGGGGAAGTATTTTCACCAAAGATGCAGTCCTTGGTCAGAACATTTCCAGTCTCCGGACAGAGCAGTCTGGCCCCTGTGCCTTCACCCAACAACCCCCAGGCCCCCTGGCGCTGGCACTCTGTTAACACCAGCTCGCCCATGTCATCCACCAGGGATGTTAACCTTTGGATCAAACTGGAGATGGAAAACGAACAAATGGAAAATAGAAGCAGGTTTACTCGGCTCTGTTATTCACTTTGCAGGGATTCAATCCACCCAGAAGAGACTGTATTAGTTCATGTGGATTTACTTTTGATGCATCTGTTCATATGATGTCTGGTTGTTGCTATGAACCTTGGCCAGTATTCTGGTGCACTCTCGGAGCTGAGCTGTGAACACACTGTGGACTCTGTGCTGGGCCTGCTGCTCTCGCCTCAAAACCTGGTGGACAGCAGGAAAACAGACACCTGATCAGTGTCTGTTCTTTGCTCAAATATATCTTTAAATACTTGAACTAACATTGTTTGAGTAGAGGGGTGTCTCTCTGAATTCTAACAAGAACACATACGTCCACCCAATATTTTATTATGTATTATCATCAAATCTTGGATATTCCTTGTGTCTTTTATGTGTTATAATGGCAGATTTGCAAACAGTGCTGTCAGGAAACCTGGAGCTGACTGTCGAGCAGAGTCCTCAGCTGGGCACCCAGAGACTTTCTTCGCACCACCTCCCTCTCCACCTCCATCCTCATCCTCTCATACCCCTCCCCCATCCTCTCCTCGGTGATCAAGCGTGGGTGGATCAGCTGCAGTTTCTCAAGAACTCCCTGATATAGTAGCTTTACCTGGAAACACATTGACACACACAGAAAACAATATGACTGCCCTTTAGCTTCACAGAATGATAGATGGCAGATCTCATCTGACCGAAATGCAGCTGTTGTTGTTTTGCACAAACCCAGCAAACACTGGCGAGACAAGTATGTTTGTGGGATGACACATGCGTGCAAGAAGTTACATCTCCCGTTACATTCGTGTCACCTCAGTTGTCCTGAGGGCTGTAACAATAATATGTCACCCCGTCTGCAGCAGTAGAAACAGGATGCATGCAGGAGATAGAGGGATTTGAGAAAAAAAAACAGAGGCAGTCTCGTACGACACCCAATCTGTTTCAATGGACTTGAACGTAATGAGTAGGATATATGAAGATGGGACACTATCACGCGAAAGATAAAACGAGGGAAAGATAAGAAGTGACTGACTGGATTATACCAGTTCTAGTGGGACATTAAGCTGTGTAAATTATCTCGAAGCAAAGTGCCAATCCTTGTCTCCTCCGCTTTATTTGGACAACCTGAAGCCTCGACACTAGATGAGCTACAGTAACCACATTCAAACAATGGCATCTAGTTGGAGTTAGCCTGAGGCTGCGAGGATAAAAATAACAAAAAGGAAGCGCTCAGTACAAAGATGATTGTGGGCATCTGTATCTGAATAGAGAACCATGTGTATGAAACAATCTTTTGTGCTTTTGCTTGATCCGTTTTTTTTGTTAGGGCTGCTGCTCTGTGGCCATAGCTACGACTTTGAAGTCATGATTACTGCTAGTTTCATCTTTTCTTCTCCCTTCTTGATGAAGTTTTCACAAAACACTCAAAGCACTGCGAACCCCCAACTAATTTAGGCAGGCATGCACGAACACACACAGATGAAATAGAGCGTTGCACTGATGTATTTAAGATGCGTTGCAAAGTTTAGTCCTGATATGAATGTAGAAATCAGGTTGTTTTTACACCATTGGGCCAATGGCAACAAAATCGTTATTATGTTAAGTGACGCCTGAGGCTTCCTACTTAATTTGATGTGCATAAATTCTAATGTTATCTGAAGTAACATTGAATTTTAATGCAATACAAAGTGTAACAATACAAGTGCTTTCAGAGGAGAGAACGAGAAGTGCCCTTAGAGAAGAGAGATGCAAATGTAAATCTGTATGTCTTTTTATGCATTCAAATGTGAGATGCCGACCTCGGTGCTGAGCTGTCCCAGAAGTGTGGTGACTGACAGACTCTGTTTGAGCATGAGGCTGTAGAAAGTGTTGCTGCTGAATGCCTCCAGATCCACCTGGTGTTCGTAATCCCAGAACTCCTCGGATGTGTCTGCTCAGACTCCAGAGAGTGAAACACACAGAGAGACAGAAGAGAGATCACTGGAATATAAAGGAACACTCAACAAGTAGATCGGTATGCTTGAAACGTGTCATCCACCTAAAAGCGATTCTTTTTTTAAAAGGTCTTTTTGAATGTTTTGACAGCGCAGAGCTTTCTTTCATTTTTTGAAGGGCTTTACTTTGCCCGCTTCATTTCATTATGAGTCATCCACAAATAACAAGCATCATTTTGGAAACCAAGGTTTAGATACGTAGGTTAAATAAGTTTTATAGTGTGACAGCTGCAATCATAAATGAAGGGATAGGTGATTTCCCATGTCCACTGACATTTGACATCAGACGCTGCACGCGATATCAGGTAGACGAGAAAGTGAGTGATTAGTTGGGTGTGAGCAACCCTCCAGGCTCACTGTGTTACATAAGAGGCCACAAGGATCTTTAAACACAACATTATCACTGTGTTTTCCTGTAAATGAACATGTGTGTATTGCAGTTGCCTCAGTTCACGTGGGGCAGATTATGTTTTTAAGTTATGTAACACATCATTGACCTTTAAGCTTTCAGGGCATGAGCAGATTTGTTCATCTGTGTGTGTGTGTGTGTGTGTGTGTGTGTGTGTGTGTGTGTGTGTGTGTGTGTGTGTGTGTGTGTGTGTGTGTGTGTGTGTGTGGACTAGCTTCAACATCCCACCTGGTTGAATGGAATTTTGTTCCATCCTGGCTTGCTGGTTTCGATGAATCTTCATGTGTGAGGTCACCCTTGAACCTTTTGATGCGTAGTCGTCCATGTGGTATGTCGACTGCAACAAGTGATACCGCACTCTGATTGGCTTCTTCTCTGGCCAGCCGTATTCTTGGAAAAGGATCTTTACATTGGATTCATTGATTAATGACATGTATTTCAAACATGCTGTGTGAACTTATAGCGGCAATATGTGTGTGACTAACCAACAGAGTGACACATAAACAGAGGATGACCACAGCTCCAAATAACAGTCCTCCCGTTAGCAGCCAGTCGGGCCGAATTAACAGGTTGCGCCTCCTGCTGATTCCCACTCTGGTCACATGATGTGGATTAGTAGGGAAGAAGGGCCCAGGGTCGTAACACTGGCCGCCTGCAGGCATCACCCGCACATACTGAACGACAACAGTAGAAGTGATCAGTTTGATTGACACATTTATTAATTCCTATTCTTTTACACCATATATCAACAATATCATCACCGATTATTGATAGTGGGGAAATTAATTGATAAATAGTTTTTGTTTATACAGTATCGTGTTCATTTCCTCACCAGGCGTCTGTGCTGATGGCTGCTCAGTTTAAAAACATACACGCCGGGCTGGTTAAAGACTACTGAAAAGAAGCTGGGAGGTGTCCAAGATAGAGTCAGCTCCTCTTTTAGTTGTCTGAACACACCCCAGTCAAAATCACTGTTTGTGTTGTACAAGTTGTCCCTGAAAGAAGAATAAAACTTTAAGAGTAGATTGTGTCTAACAAATAAATCACATGATCTTCAAGCAAATAGACAAGAAAACCATATACACCTGGTAACTGACTTACAAATCATACTGAGGATAGTGTCGTGTGTTGACTGTGAACAGTATCACATCACCCGAATGGAGACATGTTGTCGGGTTCAGGACTCCAGCAGCACTTGTCTCCCTCGCTTCTTCCTTGATATCACTCTTGTTCCTCATTCTGCTGCTTGAATTAGCTTCTCCATCCCCATGACTGCTGTTTTCAACCACCTGGAGAACAGCTGAATCCTCTACTGGAAAAACAACAGCAAGGAGGCTCGAGGACATCCAAGTTGGATTAATAATTCATTACTTTGCAAGTAATCTAGGTAATGTATTCAGCTGTCTACCATTGTTTTTATGATACAATCACATGAGAATTTATTTTTCTGTTGCGACAAACCATCCGAGCTTTCCTGCTGTCTGTGGACAGAAAACAGTTGCTGAAGTTCCTTTGGGATGCCGCTGAGAAGGCCGAGAAAGCCTTCCTCTGCAGCCAGACACAAATGTGACAGACAGATGGAGAGAAAGGGAGATATGAGAGAGACACAAGGGGGCCACAGAACACATGAGGACAATGAGGACAAGCCATTGAGTGTGTCTCCACCGGTTGTCTGAACAATGTAGACAGGATGTGAGGAGTTGAGGTGGATGTTGCACAGCAGAGTCCCCTGGGAGTCCCACTGCTTAAAAAGTGTCTCCAGCGCTGTTCCTGAGACGCCTGACACCTGCCCAGACACAATAAGTGTTTGCATTAATGGGTCACTGTAACACTAGAGAAGCGTGTCCCAAGCTTTCACTGTGTTGTAAATACAATACTGTAGGAAGCTTTTGTATACGTTGTCTGAGCAGCTATTCACTGCGTATTTGAAGACTGCTGGATGGAAATACTGTAGTTCAGGGTATATCTGTAATTGTTATTGACCCATAATATCAAGAAATACAATTTCTTTTCAGTGACTTTCCATTTATGTACAAATACATCTGTGTTTTATGTTGATGTAAAATCTGTATCTGACTTTACTAACTTGACTTTCATAGCTCAACACCAGCTCCAGTTCTCCTCTTGGTCGACACTGGAGCTTCAGTTCCATGGCAGGCCTGTTCCTGCAAAGACCTCCGCATGCAGCTCTTCCGGGAGGCTGCCTGCACACACACAAGCCAAGCTCGCCATCATAACCCTGGTAGTCCTCTGTAGATTGGCACACCTGCAGAAAAGAAGTCATTACAAAGCTAAGTTGTTAATACTGAATAGATTTCCTTTTGTATGAGTATACTTTTCTATGGCTACATCAGTTGAGTGCATTGCAAGCGTATGCACAGAGTCAATGTGTAACTGAGTGAAGGGTCAGAACCAAAGTCTTCTATGAAGTATTTTGAGAAAAATAAATAGTGCACTGGGGTAACTGGGAAGGCCTTGGTCACAGACAGTAGTTGGTAGCTGCAAACATTTAGTTTGGCTAGTACAGGCATGGGCTACATACTGCCAAGTTCATGAAATAAAGGGCAAAGACATCTTGGTTGTCCTCATTATCCTTGTTTTGATTATTGAGTATGTTTTGTCTTTCAAAACCCTAAAGCACCAGTCAAACCAGTTTTCACGATAAATTTCCTGCCAAAAAAACACACATTGTGTCATTTAGTGAGAGTCTACCTTTGCTCTACTTTTGATGTGTACATATCATGGTCTGTTGTGCACAAACCTGCTGTCTACAGTGAAGTGACCACTGATATCTGTCTAGGCAGTCCCCATGCTGTGTACGTGTTTTTCCATCCCTGCAGACGTCGTACAGTTTGTGTACACAGGCGGCTTTGTTGCTGGTCGGTTGGTAGCCGAGGGTACAATGGCACCGCCCGTTACTGTTCTGTGGGAAAGTCAAGGGAGCACAAACAACTTTGTCGTATAATGAAATGATCTTCAATCTATCTATCTATCTATCTATCTATCTATCTATCTATCTATCTATCTATCTATCTATCTATCTATCTATCTATCTATCTATCTATCTATCTATCTATCTATCTATCTATCTATCTCATTAATTCTCTCATCTCTTCCTCCCTCTTTACTTTCCTCATTCATTTCCTCACCAACACCTATGCAGGAGTCAGACAAAACAAATCTCAATCCCTTCATTATTTCAATGAGTCGTTAAGTGCAGAGCTCAACACCTGTGCATGCGGAGACAGACAAGGAAACGAGACCTGGCTGTGAGGGAACTTGATCTGCAGCTCTTTGAGCCTGAAGGTACAGATTGCTCAGTCTAGGGTTTCTGAGAGATAGTGCAAAGCGTCTCTTGTGACTTTATTAGTGTGAACACTGTACCCCGTGACTCAAATGTGATATAAAAAAGGCATAAAGTGGAGAAATTGCAGTTAGTCTAATTTAGAGAATTGGGGAGGAGCTCATGAGATAATGTACTATAATGTGACTAGTGCATTAGGAGAAATGGTGATGAACGGTCACATTAACACAGCAGTTACAAGAAGATATATAGTAGTAGTAGTAGTATGTTCTCACCTGAAAACTCTGTCCTGTTCCAGAGCAGATGCAGGTTTCCTGGCCGGACAGGGGCTGCTCAGCCACAGGGCCACATGGCAGGGAAGCAGACAGGCCTGTTCTAGGACAGTAGTGGTGAGGAGGACACTTCACACAGCTGCTGTCCATGGACACACCGTCAGCAGCTGGCCCATAGGTTCCCTTTGGACAGGGGGCTGGAGTGAAGCTACCCATTGGGCAGTAGAAACCTGACGGAAATAATAATAATATCTTTTGTTTACATTTTTCTGCATGAGCTGTTTTTTCTGGGCTTCATGTAAGACAACATGTGCACAAATGAATCACGTGTATGGGGTCCTACAAGAGCATGCTCACTGCTCATACATGTATCTTTAGAGTGGTTTTATTTGCTTTTTGCAGTGAGAAGACAAACAGATGATTTCCAGTATGTGTATTTCTCTCTTAAGTATAACCACTACACTAATATAGAGGCTACTTATACTCACCGAAAAAATCAATAGCATAATTGGTTAAATAAATGTACTGTCAACAGTTTATGTGGTGCAGATCTTTAAGTGATTAGATTGTTTTTGCAAAATCCTAAAAACCGATAGTGTGCACACAGGACAGCCTACCTGGCTGGCAGGGGGCCCTCTCCTCGACATGTTGACTGAAGTTGTTTCCATGAACAGGAGTAAGAAGAACAGAAATAAACAAACAGCTGAAATGCATACAGCATGCCCTGAACCTTTTTAATATATCCACCTGCAGCAGAAAAGGACTAGTGCACCAGTGGCCCAGTTCTATTCCATACCAGGCCATCGTGGAATCAATTGTTTTGTTGATGCTGTTGATAATTCCCCTGACTACCCTCTCGCTTGCTGTAGCTCTGCACATATGACTTAATCTGTCTGTTAGTACACAGAGCTGCAAGGTAAGTAGTGGCATAGTTAGTCTGCGTAACTTTCATTAGCATGCTGAATGATTTATATGCGTGTGAGGTAGGGTGACAGCAACAGTGCAGAGACTGGTTACTTGTAGAAAGCAGCCGAGAGACCGGCACCCCCTTTGCTGCAGGATCACATTACTGTATTTGTTCTTCTCAATCCTACCATGAAGAGGATTAATCATCTGGCTCGCAATGTACATCAGCACAGCTTTGCTTTAGATGAATCTTCAGTAGCTGCTGAATTCATGCTCAAATCAAGCTCAGGTATCTACTCAGATAATATTGAGGAACACAAGTTTAAGTAAAGAGTAGTAAAGCATTTCATTAATCCGCACTTGTACAATAGCTATTCTCAAATATGTTTAGTAAAGTATTTATTAATCTAAATTAATAGACAAAATTACACAGACATAGACAGTAGGCAGCTGCAATGACAGATCGAGACATCTATCGATCTACAATGGGAAGTGCCATAGCAGTCTTGGCCTATAGCAGCAGAACTGTGTTGATCAATCCGACACAGGTGTGGTTCAGTGCAGTGCACCGTCCCCTGTTGTTTGAATAGATCCCATTCAAAAACTATACCATTATCCTACTACCATTTTCCCTTTGAGGAGAATACAGCTGCTGTTGATAAGGCTAGTTACGATTGAAATAAATGAACAAATAGCATGTAAGGCCAAACTGGCCCATTTCGGATGTTACCCCTGATATATGGGTTTTATTCGGTGTCTTCATGTTGCGGTTGTAGGTTTTCTGTGCAGCCGTTATTTCAAAGCTAAGGCGAAGATAGCTTACTAGCTTTATCATCCCTTGTCTGACAAACAAAAGCCTGACAAATGAAAAAGGAAAATATTTATTCCAAAAAAATATTGAATGAAAAAAATTAACCCAGAATGTCACGTTAACAGGTACAGGAATGTATACTTACGCTAACCTTCCTTTTCCTTCTCCCAGCCTATCCTGTGTATTGTTGTGTCAGTGGGCGGGATGCGTGCTTGTGATTGGCTGGGCTGAGCGGCGCGGTGGTCGGGACATGATGTTTTACGGCTCTGTTCGGCTACGCATGCGTCGCTGTAAACTTACCTGTGCGTCTGGAAGAGTTCAATAAAAGGTCTGGCTATCGAAACCCCCTCCGCTTCAACATGTTATAATTAAAATAAGACCCAAGGAATGGTCTTCTGTTAGTCATTGAAGCAGCACAGTTGGAAGCCGCGCATTTTGTGTGAGCAATCCAAGACGTGCAGGGAAGGCTAGAGGACGTGGAGGACGACTTATCACCTGTTGGTACGCAGCCTGTGAGTCATCTACAAGCTCAGCTGGTGAAGAAGATAGCTGTCTAGCTAGCTTGCTATCTTAGCTCGGAATTCTTGAACAAATTTGTCACAAGGCACACCATTAAAAAAACAAGTATATCCACATTCATATATGATTGTAGATGTGTAAATCATGATACATAAGACGTTAAATCTGACCAGCTCCCAAGGCACACCAGTTTTGAGAAAAACCGGTGTAGCTAGCCTGCAATTATCAGATAAAAATCTAATGATTTACCTTGATTTAGTATAGTACAGGTTGTTATTGTATTGAAATGAATGAATCTTGGACTTTAGATAACCGGAGTAACCTACATATTTCGTCATGCCAGCCATGAACTCTGATCTCCCAATGACGACTCATAACTTACCTAACTGAAGAGGATTCAACTTTCACCCACATATCCATGTCACTGATGGAAAAACCTTCCACATCACATTCACCGTTATAAAACAGTCCTATATGATCATAAATCTTCAGAAATGCGAAGCCATGTCATCACCAGTGATGTGTTCTGAACATATAATCAGCAGTGTTTACTTGTTGCTGTTCTGTCCCAGCTTGCACTACACATTGATGTGGAAACTGCTGATTGTCAAACATCCTAAACAAGCCCTGATAAAAAGGGCTGCTTCAAAATGGAATACTCTTAATTCCTTTTAAACTTCAAACATATGAGTCACATTCAAACCTTGTATAAATCATACAGACATTGTGGATCTAACAAGTGATTTGGGGGAAATACATTTCTAAACTTGATGAGTTGATCACAGTCTTTCCCTTTAGGATAATTATCACAGCACTTGTGATCTATTGTACTTTACCCCCTTACCAGTTACTTCATCTGAAAGTGGTGGATCCTTATTAACATGACATAATTTCCTTCAATGAATGCTCCATTAAATGGATTAAATGCTTTATAAACGTTGACCTGTGGACACCGGTGCTATTAGCATGGAGACTTGGCTTATTTGCATGTGTGGTTATGTATGTGTAGTTTCCTGTGTGAGAGCATTTTGTGTTCGTTCATCATTGTGACCTTCCACGTGTTGACTGTTGACACAGTCAGAGTTTGCGCGGCTGCTCTGATAACACAGACCTTTATAAGTCAATTGACTGGAGAGGAAATACTGCAGACTGCAGATTCTCAGGTAAAGGCCAGCATCTATTTAGCATATTGATCCTCTCTTTATTCTGTCTTAGATTGAGAATGACTGTGTAATACAGAATGTACGTAAGTGTACATGTTTGTTCTTTGTCATGTAAATTTGAATGCCAATTCTCTCATCTTTCCCTCCACAGAAAGATAAACATGTATTTCAAAGTAGTGCTCATCACCTGTTCATTCTTGGCAACCTCAGGTATACATTACTTTTCAAATGCTATTTACAGTATTGTTCCTTTTTGCAGAGAATTTGTTTGTTTCATGTTTGCAATCTTTGTCTGTAGCTTACCCACTCCAGCGTAACAGCAGTGAGGCAACCTGGGCTGATCCAAAGGCAAACCAGGCACATTACAAGACAGAACTCACGAAGGATGAGGCGTAAGTTTAAGGACATTTAACCACCTCTAATAATTTTAAACTCAAGTGGCTGTAAAATATCTGAATGGCAACACAATCCTAAAGAGTGCTTTTGTCTCACTTTGCACAGTAAGATCTATAAGAGTGACATAGACAGCAGTGGCCTTTACAACCAGGACGATGATCACAGTAAAAACCCGCTGGCAGAAGAGATGCAGCGCAAACTCATCATGGAGTCACAGCGTCTGCGTGCACGTCTGCGCCAAGAGCTTGCTGAGTTGAGGGCGAGGTTGGCTCCATCTCCAGTCCAGCTCAGCTACACTATGGCCAGCATGAGGGAGCGCTTGGCTCCCCTCACCGAGCAGCTCCAAAGCTCTCTGAGCAGCAACACTCAAGCGCTGTGCGGCCAGCTGCGTCTCTATCTGCAGGGCCTGGAAGCAGCCACGGCCCAGCCAGAGGCCAATCAAGCTCTCAACCAGGAAGCTTACCACTGGTTGAGCCAAACCCTGGACCACAGCAGCTCCAAGCTGGCTGACACTATCAGTGACTTCCAGAGTAAAACCACTGGGGTGATTGAACATCTCAAAGAAGTCAGTATTAGTGAGGGAGGGGCAGCCAATACAGGTCTCTGGCAGGAAATTAGTTCTAGATTGGGGCAAGAAGTCAGCACACTGAGGATGGACGCACAAAATAGCGTGGCGACTCTCAAAGCAGAATTTACAGCTTTGCTAGAAACTGCACAGCCTCTTCAGGCTGAAGCCACAGCCAGTATGGAGCGGTTCTGCCAAAATGCAGCGCTGCAAAGCCAAGGGTTTCAGACAAGGATGGAGAGGCTTTTTGTGGGGCTTGAAGAGGAGCTGGAGGTTCAGGCAGCCTCCAGCCTGTCTTCTTCATCCTCTGAACAGTTTGGTGGCTCGTTACAGGAGGACTTCTCAGTCAGACTCTCTGCCCTGATCCAGGATATTCTACATTCAGTGCAGTGACAGATTGTGACTGTTAAAGAAGTGATAAAAGCTGCTGATATGATGCCATTGAAATGAATTGTTAAAGTGTGGTGGGCCAATTACTTTGGTCTAGAAAGAAGCTGTTCATAGTTCTTAATGAGGAGATTTTATCGACGTGCTTGTGTCATTATGTATGAGAACGAGTGGGTCACATAGTAAGTCAGTATGTATGTGAGCTGTGTAAAAACATGCTACTTGTTAATGTAATTCATTGTAAACATAGCTTTTTTCTTCATAATGTAAAATTGACCACAGAGTGAAAAACAAACTTGACTTAAAATTTTATTTTCAACCTGTACAAGACATATTATTAAGTGCTAAGAAATGTGTTTTGTATATTTAATGTAAGGTGAGTGAGAAACAAGACCCACAAAGCCAACAAGTTGAATAATAATCATCATCCAGTGCTTCTGTTTTTACATTGTTCAGGTTTGACTGGTGATAAGTGGCACTGACTGCAGTTACAATAGGTAGATAGAGAAACAGGTATATGATTTGCTATATTGTCTTCCGTTGTCAACTGATGAATTTGTTTTTTTTTAAGTTGTTTCACTGTCAGATGTTGTAAAGTCACAATAAACATACAGTTCGTTTCAAGGACACATTGAAGACATGGTTGCAATCGATTTGTCAGTCAAAGGTATGAGGTAATCCTCCCACCCAATAATACTTCTTCAGTACGAACCAGCCGCCAAGAACCAGCAGGATCGCAGCGGCCAGGGCGAACACGAGGCCCACGACCAGGCCTGGCACATTCACATTATCCTTCTTTGATGCCAGGTTGTTACCTGATGCACATAAGAGGAGATTAATAAAAGTTAATCGTTGGTGTGTGCAGACACACTCCAAGTTATTAGGATACATGTGTAGATTTATGAATGTGATCAAAATATACTCACTGTAGGCAGCTGCATATGGCCTCTCTTCAGTGGGGGGAGAATAAACAGTCAAGTTGTCATCATAGCTCACCTCAGCTGTGTTGTGTTCAAATAACAGGAGAGAAGTTAAAGGACTGTATTTAAAGTAGGTCTTACCTTCTCCAGCGGTGTACAGTGGTCCAACTGAAACAGTGGCGGATTCCCTGCTCTCCTCTCCAAAAGGAGCCAAAGATCTTTTTCTTCTTCTATTACAAGCCTGAAAAACAACAGAGAAGTCGTTTCATTTAGTTAGACATATTGTTTGAATAGAAAAAAATTGTGTTTCAGAAATTTATTTCCCAATAAAACCCTTTTATTGGGCTGGATTGGGTGTTTGAGGTGGTGAAAATGCAGTCATTTCTCATCTCTTTCCTCATGTTTCTTGTCATCTCTCTTCTGCCGGCTGTCAATTAAGGGCAATGGAGCTTTCAAGAATAAATGCTTTTCCTCCACCAAGTTCAAAATCTTTTTTGGCTCATGCCTCGGTCTCTACTTCTATTCCCATCATCCCCCTAAAATGAAGAACGTGTATGTAGATGGTGGAGATGAGCTGTACCATTCTAATTCTTTGTCCTTTATATCCTTCTGAATGCTGCATTTGGACTTTGACTTTATCTGATGTCTTAAAAGCAGAGCCTTTTGTTCTGTACTTACATTCAGCAGCTCTTGACATTTGCTGGGCTCACAGAGTCTCAGTATGCAGTGCAGGTAGATGCTGGACTTCGCCTGGCCACGGTGTTGAACAAAGCGGAAGGCCTCAAAGTCAAAATGAGCAACCTTGGAAAGGCCATTGCTTGTCACGGTTGTCCTTTGGTCCACTGCACAGCTAGTAGAGACACATTTTACTACTATATAGTATATTTAAAAGTCGTATAGTGAACCTGAACCAATGATATGCTCTACCATACCCAGTGAAGAAGTTGTGCTGCTCACTGTTTGAGATGTTGTAAGCAGCGGGAGTTCCGAAGCAGTGATCGAGCAGGATATGAAAACTGAAAAACAGGTCAGTGGGTCAATGAGTTTCTGCTTTGCCAAGGAATACGCTGTACTCAGCTTTAGTTCAATATTTATTTTCAGATAAACAAATCCCTCTTTGAGGTTCTGCATTCACTCATTTCAGTAGTGAGTACTTACTTTCCCGTCAGGTTCACAGCCTTCACCTCCACATAAACCCTTGTCCGCAGCTCAAGCCCTGTTGAAGGCAAGACTAAGGGATAGACATAATCTGTGTCCTGCAGAATGAAAAGTAGAGTAAGTCAACAGAAGCTCTGAAATGTGTCAAAGTTACTCTTAAGACCAACTTGTACTTACATTAAATACACTCATTTTAAGTGTATCAATGAAGGTTCCATTGTTATCGCTGGTAGCAACTGAGACTGAGGAGCTTTAAATAAACCATGGACAAGATGCAAAAAAGGCAAACCATTAGTATTTTTAACTCATTCTTGCCTAAATAAAATCCAAGACGTCAGCAACAGTTTTCATGGACACTCACGCCACTATCTGTGTGTTGTTGATCAGGTACTCCAGTGGGTAGCGGCAGGAGAAGTGATAGTAGAGATCTGTGGAGTAGCTGATCAACCCCTGGTCAGTTCTGGGTGTGTCGATGAAGCCCGTGATGATCACTGACTGGATACTTAGGAAGCTGCTGAAGGGACCATTAGGGTCCGGGGCCTCATCCACAATCTTAAACAGACAAAAAGCATTACATGACCTTTATGTGTGACCATAATCTCTGTGTGTTCATTATAGTATTTGAAACCCAACCAAGGTTAAATGTCATTTCTTATTGACTTCATCATGTATCTGCCAATAAATGACATCCTGACGGGTTTCAAAAGGGAGGAATTAGTTAGAATTAATTAATTAATAATTAGATATCAACATAGTAATAACCATTTTTTCCATACAGAGAATCAAATGTTACATGATTTAATTATTAGGTTGTAAAATAGGCAGAGCAGACTGTTACACTAGACCAGACAGCAGCTGCTACACAACACAACTACAGACAATAGCAAACGCTATGTGATGGGATGTGAGGGTGTGAATATATCAGAGGAAGTCTGTGTTGGTGGGCAGGTTGTAGGCGTCAGTTCAAGTCCAAACAGTCTCTCAGCAACAACCCACGTTAGCTTTCCTGCTGCAGTCTCCTTCTTATGTAACAATCATCACATACGTCTTGTCCAGGGACTTCGCTTGATAGTAAACAAGAGTCAACCGATTTGGTTTGTAGTTATTTGGGGACGGGGGGTTCGGGAGCTTGGACCACAACTACATTGGAACCAATAGGTGTATATCTATGTATGTCTATAATTCAATATGCAGAATTTGGACCTGAATTGATTAACAACAACATTAAATATTCATAAAGCGTTAGTGGTTTCAGGGTTCAGTTTCTCTTTAACAAGTCCCTAATTCTGCATCATCCTCTCCCAGACACTTTCTGACCTGCAGGGACTGGCGACAGGGATTTTCCTGACTGTGGTTAACCGGCAGTTGGTATCGTATGATTGGAGGATCCATGCTGGTGTCAATAGAGCCCACGCACTCTGTGGTGTTGTGGTTTCCATTCAGTGCCAGATCCGAGGAGTTGAAACCTGCCCACTGAGCCGTGCACAGGTTGATCTCCAGCGTGATCATGCTGGTGCCACAGTCAACCATCAGGTCCGAGTTGTCTTGGGGACAGAGAAAAGGAGAAAGGAAAGGAGTTTTCCGTTTTCAACCAAAGTTCAAAGTTAATTCACTTGCTGCTGCATGTACAGAAACTCAGATAACAGAAGCAATACGTAAGATTATGCAGGAAAAACAGTCAGTCGTGTTAGTTATTCACCAAAAATTACACTGCGTAGAAGAAAGCTCATTTAATACTCGATGGATTCAGACAAAGAAGAGTGCAAACCCCTGCCACATCTAATGGGAAAACACATATCTTTTAGTGGTTGAATGAATGTGCCCCCAATGAATGGGCTCCTCCTTGGTCTATTGTACACCCCTCCAACAGGTTAGGTGAAGGTCGCACAAACCAAAGGTCAAACATCACCTCCTTGGCGGGGGTGACAATGATAACCAACCTGGGGTCCTGTCATGGTCAGAGGAGCAGTTGTAGACACAGAGGGACGGCTCCAGGAGCACAGCCAACAGAGGGAGACAAAGGTAAAGAGACATGCTGTCTGGAGGAGGCTCAGTTAGTCTGGGAGTCAGTCCTGTTATAGGAGGGGAAAATAACGATAAATGAGACTAAGGAAATGCAAAACACGAAATTTAAAACATGCTGCAGTGTATTAATTTTGTAAAAATTGGTTTTGCAAATATATTTTTATCTCTCTGAGGCTGTTAATAGCCTAAATAACATTCCCATCAATTAATTACAAATGCTTTAAATTAAACGTCATTGCATTAAAAAGAAACCATATGTGTCAACCCGAGGAGGGTCTTACCTTGCCGGTACCTGAGCAGGTGTTTGTCTCAAAACTCGCCGTGAAATTATGCTTTTATAGTGTTAGACAGGTCAAGACACCTAAAACCACAGAGGTGTGACTCTCAAGTCCTCCCCTCAACTAAATATAGACCCATATGTATACACACACAGACGCACACACTTTCTCCTTATTTTTACTGTAACTTACCGATTAGAGAGCATCTCTGAGCGTGCTCCACTGTCAGATCTTCACCAAGCAGATTAACGTGAGATTACACAGGTTAACTACAACTGCTATTCCAGGTTCCCTGATGCACAACTGATTAGAGGAAGAGTTGTTATGGTTAGTTTAAACCTGGATGCAATGCACTGAAATGACTGAATTTTGAAACAAGAGCATAAATTTGGCCAAAAAATTATTTTATTTGAATGAAATTACAAACCCATCTACTCAGAATAAATACACCATTTACCTCAGTATTAAATGGATAAATTGATTTTCCTGACAGACGTGAATGCTGGATTCATGTCTTGAGTATGAAACACCTTGGATGCTTGTAAGACGATCACACTTGCCACAAGCTACGGAGTGCACAGCCAACCAGGATGAACTCTTGTTGATTTCCCTGGCATGTCAAACCTCTCGTCTATTGTCGCATTAAAGTTGCATTGCAGGTAGTCCGTATAGCTACAGGCCACAACTTTAACAATTCAACTGAGACCTCCTATTGTTCACCTAAAAATAAAGAATGAAAAGGATCACCAATGTTTTTCCCAACGTGCCCATGGTGAGGGAAGACATTTGTTACATTATCTGCCGATGCGTCACTCCTCTCCAATCTCCTCGGTCCTCACCTGTGGCCAAGAGATGTACCTCCCAGGCCAAAACAACCCAAAGTCCATTCTTCTTCACTCTAATCATGTTCTCCATTTTCATATAATCCTACTAAAATGAAATAAATATGTCAGGACAAGAGGTCCAAAGATTGGAGGGTTAGTATGAAATTACTTGTCAATAACAACCAATAAACAATAACTTCTATAATAATTTAACCGCTAATAAGCATGTAAAAGAGCAAAAGATGGTATTGGGAAAATGAGATTATTGAATAAACAAATGGGTTCAATGGCATAAAAAATAAAATCCATTCTTAAAGTAGTTAATAATAAAAAATAAAATATGAATACAATTAAATAATAAATCATTCAAGTGTTCTTAATCCATTCTCTTCAGTTTGTTAAGGGAACAGAACAGAGTAGAAATGAAGCATAAAGTAACAATTAGTTCAAATCTTACCAAAGTTTACCAAACTATTGTCATACAACTAGTGTTTAACTGTACCGACTCCTCTCACAAGGATCAGCGATGGCATGTGATATACAATAGCACTGAGGAGGACAATGGGAACATGGCCGAGGGGAGGATGCAGATTTGGTTTTGTAAGAAAAAGGATACACTGGGAAGAGATGGTACAGTGCTCTGTCGGCGTGTACGGTAAAGGAAATCATTAATGCAGCTAATGTTCCCCTAGAGTGTGAATTGATGTAACACAATAGATATTGAATAGGTTTGAAATCTGTTGCAACACTAAGGAGGTCGTTTTAGTTTGCAGGACCGGAAGAAAAACTACTTTTGTTCAGTTTGACAGTGATCTATACACATTTAGATGAGATGCATTGGTTGTACATTACTTTGCTATATTGTACTGATAGCTGTAAACAAATGTTTAAGTTATGCTGCTATTGACTTTGCACAATAACTGACTCCTTTCAAAAGTGACTGGCAGCTGCAGCTCGGTCTTATTACGCAAGCAGTTTGGTGTCATCTGCTGGCCAAAAGTAGGCAGAGCTCACATGTTTTTGACTAGACAGAAAATACTACTGGACAACCATTCCAGTAAACAAGAGGTGTCCCAATTCATTTGGAACAAACATTCACTAATTGAAAGTTGATGATGGTCAGTTAGAAGTCGTGAGTGAAGCTCAACTCGGGCAGTTTTTGTAGCACACAGTCACAGTTCTTCATCACGTGACGAGCATTGGCAGTCATCCTCCGATGACCCTGGCAGGCTTTAACAGACCAAAACTAGACAAATTCTTCGACGTCCCGCATGACAAGCTTGCAGGGGTTCAGTGTAACAGCAGAGTCCTGCATGATGGACGGAGAGAGAGAGAGAGAGAGAGAGAGAGAGAGAGAGAGAGAGAGAGAGAGAGAGGCGGCCTGAAGCCAAGTAGTGAGACAACAGAGCTGCACACAAATCATCTGTCCTTCAGCTGTCAGACAAGATGTGCTGGTGTTATTACAACTAACAATGTCATGTGTTGATGGCTGTTGTATCGGAAACATGATTATACACTGTATCCTATCAAAGGGTTGGAGCAAACAGCATATAATGGGGTTCAAAGATTAGTAATATATGTATTTCTATGTGTGACTATGTCTTCTAACTTCACCTCCACCATTACATGTAAAATGTAATTACTGTGATGTAATACAAGTCATTCAATAATGGATTACTAAGATTACTTCTCTCTCCACAGTGGTGTGGAGATAGCGATGTGCAACAATCAGGCCCTTTTGGATGTGTCCTATATGCCACATTAAGTTCCAGACTTTTATAATCAGCCGTATTCTGGACATTAAGTCACATTGCCTGGAAACCAAACCGAAGCAATGAACAGGAAGTATGGACTTGAAAAAAGAAAAAAAAGATTTCCTCTTCTTCCTCTGCATGCTTTCCTGTTCCATGGGCAAACTCTCTCTCTCTCTCTCACTCTCTCTACCCCCCCCCACTCTCTCTCCCTGATCACTGCACACTGTTTTTGCAGGATGTTTTCACACAGTTTCTTCCCCCAGCACTGTTTTGTTCTTCACTCCGTATTGCTGCATCTATTGTTTTATTACTTTGTGTGAGGCACACAAACCACTGCAGACTTGTGGTAAATGAGCATTTACAAGTTGAAATGAACACACCCTTAATAAAGTTTCTGTTATTTTCTCTCTGGTGTGTAATGAAGAAGAATAGACATTCTTTATTTTTAATACAAGGGGCATGATACATATTGTATTCACAAAGAACTCAATTCATCCCCCTGTAATGTCATTACTTGTGACTGGTTTAGTAAAAAGGGACACTATCTGCAGGCAAAGCCAAACTTCATGGTTTTTATGGCTTTGGACGGAGACTAGAAGCCACAATGCTTCAACGAAAACACATCCCGACCATCTCTGTCGTGTTTCTCCTCCTCAGCCTCAGTCGGACGCCATGTGGAGGTCCGCACCAGTCGACCCAGTCCGGACTGGGTAGATCCCACTGCTGCCTCCAGTATTATCAGGCTCTGACTGGCTGAGGTTCGTCTCCAAACAAATCCTTTCACAGTGATCGTCCTGCACACTCGTGTGAACATGTAGAGATGGATTTTATGAAGCTGTTTGGCACCGTGATCGCCGTGTTGTTCCACCCTGGATCCGCTTCCAAAATCAATGGTAAGAGACCAAAACTCACTTTTTAAGTCTGCGTAGACACTGAAACATCGATTGTTTAACGTCCAACATACGACTTCGACATGTTTATTTGATATCGAGATCGTTTTAACTTTTTTTTTTTTTTTTTTTAAACGGTTGAAAACAAGTCGCCTGGACATTTGCAGCTGCGCGGACTTCACTTTCATGTTTTCCTCCTGAGTTTTAAAAAGGTGAACGATGTCTGAAGAAGTCCAATGCATGTTCAATATGTGCATAATAATAATTACAAACAGGCTGCAGCTCAGCAGCTCGACACGTGACGTGCTGTGGTGGAAAACATCAACAGCTGCAGTGTTTTCCGTTTAACCGCCTGTTCTCGAGTCAGGACGTCTCACCAAGAGTCCAATAACACTGAAACTATAAACTGATATTAGGGAGGAAATCATCTACAGATTCTTCTTATGTTAGGAAGATAACCGTCAGTGGCTACTGACACTCGCAGTGTTTTACCAGAGTTAGGATGCATCGATACTTATACATGATAAGAACAAGTCTTACAGCCTGCTGGCCAGAATACCTGGATATTGGATGAAAATATATATATGTATGTTTCGAATGCAAGGTTTAAATTATAGTTATTTAAGTTATGGCAATGTCTTTGAGGGGCATGGAGTGTTATGTTATATCCAGTATTATCCACTGGAATTATAATCAATGTTATTCTAAATATTCTGATTTAAACTTTTGCAACGATGCATTTTCATTTCATTTTAATTGTTGGATTGGTGCTTTGTCCAAAAATGTAAATAAAGTAAAGCAGCAGTATTACATAACTGAGTGGTATAGGCCATGTATTTGTCCTTTAGGGGAGTAGAATACTTCATTCACAGTTTGAGTGTAATGTTTTGTCAGGTGGTTGAGTTCAGTAAAATGAAATCATTACAGATGTATTAAGAATAGTTATTTGTTTATATGAAAGACTGCCAGATACCTATCACTGTTGGGAGATACTCAGCCTTGCAGTATCCAGGCAATATAATAAGCCAGTAGAATTTGTAACTTATTGATTTTATCCAGTGGTTTCCTGATAGGGCCCTGGGACGCTAAGTGTCATTGGGAATTACTCTTCCCATATTTCACTTAACTACTTCACAAGGAAAGGGTTTAGAGTCACTGGTTTGATCTATTGACGGTCTGCTTATTAGTTGGTGTATTTAAAAACAGATTTGTGCCATGTTGCCAATAAGCTACAGAATCCGGTTCAGTAACTGAGCTGTTTATTGTGCCACCTCAGGAAGGCACCACCCTCATACACACACATTTACATTGTTTATTTTCACAGTCTGTCCTCTCAACCTCAGAGCTATGTGTAACATGATCAATCTTGAATTTAATTGTTTCTATCTACCATCCACAGTTTGCTTTCAATCTATTTGCCCTATGGGTGCCACGGCATAGCTTCATAAAACATAGAAGCTTTAATCTATCTTCCCCGTGTTGTCTAGGCCAAAGGATCTGCCGCCGCGGGACAGAGCGTCCATGCTACAAGGTGTCTTACATCCAGGACAGCAGGCGGAGGTTGACCTTTGAGGATGCCAGGCAGGCCTGCAGGTCGGATGGAGGGGAGTTGCTCAGCATTGAAACAGAAAGTGAGCAGCGTCTGATAGAAAGGTTCATACAACAGCTACACGCTGGAGATGGAGACTTCTGGATTGGCCTCCGCCGCAGCCCGCAGCACTCCAGGGCAGGAACCAACAGCCTGGGTTGCCCCTCTCAGTACTACTGGCTGGGTGGAAGCAAGGCCAAGTTCAGGTCTTTTTTCCCTTTTTTTATATATATACAACTCTTTATTCAAGAAACAACCCTCCTTGAATGTGCCGTAAGAAATTTTCCGCTGTCATTGAAAATAGATATCTAGTGACGCAGCACACTAAAAACAGAAATATCTCAGGAAATAGTCTCAGACAACTGTGACAAAGCAATTGGTTTAGATGATGTGTGCATGTGGGGGTGTTGGATTACCTACAGCACTTTGAGAATGGGACATTTAAATGAGTGCGTGGAATCATGTAAATTGTCCTATTTAAATGAGGTCCAAACTTGCATACTACTTGTTGTAGGAACTGGCATTGGGATGAGCCGTCTTGCGGCGGGGAAATGTGTGTGGCTCTGTACTACAAGCCCTCCGCACCGACCGACGAAGAAGATCGTTTCTTGTTCCAGTGGAATGACGACAACTGCAACTCCAAGAACAACTACGTCTGCAAATACCCGAAAGGTGACCCAACGGATCACAGACACGGTGGTTGTTGTACCTGGCTGTTCAGTGCTGTGAATCATTGAAGTCGTCCACACAGGGATTTGTTTCTTCCACAAGTTCAGCTGCTTATCAGCAAATTTCTGCAGTGAGATCATCCATCCATGTAATCAACCATGTAATGCACAATTTGAATGTGTCACGTCTGTGACCCTAACCCTATTATGCATTTCTTATATTTATAATTCAGTTGTAACACTGTTTTTTTTAATGTTTGTAATGTATTAATGTTAACTTTGTCTACTTACGCGTCTATTCTCACTGCAATTTTTAGAAAAAGGACCGGCTTTTACGGAGGAAGGGAACACAGCACACGCAGGTACAACATGCACTTGATCGCCCCGATTATACTGCACAATTATGCATGCATGATGTATCTGCGGGAGATAGATAACAAGTCACTGCAGGCATGTTTGATACCTAGACCAAGAATAACTTGCTTCCATGTCTTCTCGAGCACTCATCATCTGCGTAATAGAAGACCACTATTGCCTTGAATATTGCATGAACAGTGATGTAATGAAATGAAATATTTGGTAACCAGCGTAGTTTCCATGCCAATGCATGTGATCACACCATATATCTATAAGGATATTCAGAAATTAATGTAATCAATTACTTATTATGTTACTATAAATACTCTCAATTGTTTGATGTTTTCCTTTTCTAGAAAGTATTTAATGGTTAAATAAACTATAATTCACCAGTTATAAAGTCATGATTTACATTGTTTATTTATTTCCCTATGCCACAGTTCCAACTCTGAGGACAAACGTATTCTCAACTACAGAAAGCAATAAGATAAGAATAGAACCTGAATCATCAGGTAGGAGAAAAACCTTCTGTCCACCATATACTTGTGCTTCTTCTTTTTTTTTGCATAAAAACTGCTAAAATTGTAAGTTTGAATCGAAGAATTGTAAATGCTGTTTGGCCAAGTAATGTGTTTTCCTTCGCAGTTACTTTCTCAGACGACACCCAGTATGTTTCCTACATCCTTTATGCAACTATTCCTGCTCTGCTGCTGCTGCTGCTCGCAGCTGCTGGGTTGATCTGCTACAAACAGTACGTTAAGAGGTAAAAGCAAAGTCCCAAAAAGCCTTTTATAACACAGCATAACCTTGTCTGTACCAATTCAAATATAAAACATGTTTATTGATGCACAGTCCCTTTTACATTTATATAATTATCTTCTATTAAGTATAAAATAAGTACTGAACACATTTTCTACATACATTAAGTATTTGTTCTTCTTCTGATCGGGAAGATAATATGGTGATTCTGTTAATGTTATAACTGTTGAGCGGTACGTATCCTGCTAAACCATCGTGTGACGATCCCATTGGGCCTTGTAATGTCACCTCTTCATATTCAGGAGGAAGACACAGACCGAAGGCAATATCAGCAGACCAAAACCATGGATGCCAGCAGCAGCTTCACGTTGCCCTGTGCAAGGACCCTATGCCTTCAGCGACATTACCAAACTGCCTACGGACAGCAGCATGCAAGCAGACATCATGTCCAAGTACTTCTGTGCTCCCTCCCAGGACTCCAACTGTGATGATTATGAGAATGTGTCCTGCTCGGACAGGGCGGGTGGCTTCGTGACCAATGACATCTATGAGACCTGCCGGTCTAAGAGTCAGCGCTGCCGCAGTCAGACTGGTTGGGTGGAAAATGAGATCTATGGATAACACTGCAGATGCCTATCTGGTCTCTGTGTGAGTCCATAACCAGTCCTATTACCATCTAAAGAATAGAACCCAGCTAGACAGAGGAGCACAGTGTTCTCCATCCCCATCCTCCATAGCTACTTGTGTGGTGCAGGACACCTAAACAAGTGGATGTGATGTACTGGAAATTATGTTATTTGAACATATATCTTTCTCCTGTGTGTGTATGTACAGTGTTGACCACCCAGCATTTATTATCAGTTTGATGCTACAATCAGGGTTTCACAGATTTTGGAGAATTATGACCCCGCATTTTGGTCCCAAAATTCTTACAATGCCACTAATAGTACTCTCAAGTTGTCATGTGAATCTGTTCATGGCATACAATAGAGCCAAGCGCAGTAGATGATTATATCAAATTATAATTCATTCATTTTATCATTGAACAAGACTAACGTGTAATGCTTTCCATTTTGGCATAGCGTATTATCATGCTAACATTTGTTAATTAGAGCAAAATGCAAAGTACAGCTAAAGGGTTTTCGCTGAAAGGAGAATCATTATGGCAGGTCCTGGCCCCAAGATCGATAACATCTTGGTTTAATAAGAGCAATTATGCAAGAAAATATGTTGCATGTTTTTATTATATTCTATTCTACTTGCTTCCATTGTCAGTTTTAACCATCAGCTCTGATAAATTATGTGACTTCAGCACAGATTTTGATTTCCAAGAGGCATGATCTGACTCAAATATGCATGAAACAGCAAGGTCAGACGGAAAGCACAGCAGTGGCATAATGAATTATTTAACCCTGACAATAATCATCTGGTCATCAATTAAGAAATGAACTACCCAGACACTTTACAATCATCACCAGATATTATGAGACACAAGGACAAAAAGATCCTGTTAGCGCTCTACAGCCGAGGACTTGTCCTATTCTGGGACAATTCTGACCTTTTCTCTAAACCTGAAAAGTGGTGTCAGCCGTGTGTGCGGCTTCCTGTTTGGACTCTGATGCCAGTGAAAAGGACAGAACATGCGGAAACACTGATGACAGAACAAGAGTGACCCCTGTAAACCTCAAAGTTGTGGGCTTTCTTTACTCCACCTGACTTTGTGAGAAACTGAACACTCACTGATTTGACGGCACAAAGACTTTTTAGGAGTGACCGGTGTTGGATACGTCATGGATTCCTTCATCAGTTGTTCCTGTAAAAGCATATGCCTGTCTTGTGAATTTGTAAAATGATCCCTGATCTACATTACCTAATTCAAAAACCCTTTTGTGTGTTTGTACTGAGTGGGCTGTTGGGTCGTGGAAAGATGTAGCAAGCCCAGTAAGGAGAGGCTGAGTATGTTCTTGGAGAATGTTCGACAGGAAATGCCAAAAGCACATCTGGAACTCTTACATTCAGGAAGTCTATGCGTGACAGCGGTTGACTTTGGAGCTCAGTTCTGCCTGCCCGCTTAGTAATGTTGGAGACTGTCACTGCTGGACATGCAGGGGACAACAACAGGACGTGAATGTGTGCTTTATCTCAAACATGACATGAATATTCTGTGCCAAATAAAGCTTTGATACAGCTGATACAGCTTACGTCTCTAACTTTGTAATATGGATATATCCAAGTGTATGTGTAGAGGGGTTATGTGTGGGGATTACATGTGTGTGAAATTAAAATATCTGGTAGTTAAATACATATACTAATTTAATGGAAAAGGGATTTGGAAAGAGAATGTGTATTCTTGTTTCTGTTTGTATTTTCACCAACAGATGGTGCTGTTGTGTAGCTGACCAAATGTCTGGTTTCACATGCATGTTCCATTACATAATGTTTTACAATTTTATATATTACTTTGGTATCTAGATGAATGAGAACTGCATTTTTCTGGTATTCCCACTTTAAAAATGCTGGTTTTAATAGACTCTACATGTAAAAAAAATATATATATATCAATGATTTTTGCTATATACAGATTATATAATGTTGGGAAAAAAATTTTCCATTCATGTTTCAGAGCACTTTAACTACAAGGAAAACAAAATATTTTCTTTTCCCTATTCCTCTCAGAAAAGCCAGATGCTTTTGAAACACCTGCAGGGGAAAACTTCAGAGTTACCTATGCGTGCAATCCAGGAGGGCAGGCAAGCAAACAGATTTCAGGATAGCAATTTTACCGGTTGACGTAAGAGGTGGGTCTGGTTGTCTTGACGACCAATTGGCACTGAAGAGTGGAGCGGCTCCGTGGCCCCGCCCCCTGTACAAATACCCCTATAGCTTTGACGTCAATAGACGTCAACGAGAGAACATGATGCCTCTTTGCAAGTCAACTCGTGTGCACTAGCTGATAGAGGCACCTCATGCTGAAATATTAGAACTCTATTGTATTGGAGAACGTGGTGTGACAGCCCCGAGGCTCGGCAAATGGCCTGCTACGTATCGTAACGGAGAGTGTCGCCACATTGGCGTTCACGCTGGCAGGGCGACTATTTTTAATGGGCACGCTTCGAGCGGCGGCGGCGGCTGGCGGTTTGCTTTCCTTTCGTCTTTATCTGTAGCTGCTCAAGGAAGCCTGTGTGCGCCCCCCGTGTGTCCCTGCTCGTCTGGCTACCTCCTCCTCGTCCACAAACAGTCCCGTTCAGAACAGCATGGTCATGGCTGACAGTGTCCAGAAACCGCTGATCCGGGGTCCGGTCCGAGTGGGCTTCTACGACATCGAGCGCACTTTAGGAAAAGGCAACTTCGCCGTCGTGAAACTGGCAAGACATCGCATAACCAAGACAGAGGTGAGTGAGTTGTGAACTAGTTAGCCTGGAGGCTAACTTGGGCTACTGTTCGGCTGAGTTACATAACTTTTATGCACTAGTTGACACCTGAGATATTCTCAGCGGCTGTCCACATCATGCACTAAAAGACACTTGGATGAGGTCACGGTGGGGCAGTTGGCTGCTCCGGTGTGAGCAACAGCCGGTGTGTTGTAATCCTGCAGGTACAGAAGCTTTGACTGACTGCACGTCCGACCGCACAACCACCATCACTGCCAGTAAAAGGTTTGACCTCCAGTGCTACTGAGAAACGCACTGTAAACATGCATGCTTTCTATCCGGCAATCCAACATCTTTCCCATGTGCTTCGTTTGGTTATGACCCAGTCAGTACCGCCTTGTACCAGCTGAAGAACCTGGCTGGCTGTAAACACATTGCAGTGTCTGGGGCATGCAGCATGGGTTGGTGGTCCTCTAATGTAATCCAAATAATTATGTTACATAGTGGTTTCTCGTGCAAGCAGTGCTGAGAGGTTTTTGACTGGCAGGAGATCTGCAATTGGGAAGCAAAATGATCTTTAAGCATGCAGGCAGCGATCCACTGTTGCTCAGGGGTTTGGCGAGGGTTTGATATTACAAACACTGCACACTCTTAGGCAAAGCAGCATGAGCAGTGAATGAACAGGACTCCGATTTGTCTAAGTCAGACAGGCCTTTCTTGACTGGTACCACTTAGTGCCATATCTTTCTATTGTAATCACATACACTCAATGTACAGAATGGTCAGCCTGTGTGTGTGTGTGTTTGTGTGTGCGTTTGGTCAAGAAATAGGGGGTGATAGAAAAGTAGGCCATGCGACCAGTGAGAGCTCAGGTTAACACTTTGATCTTTGATCTGTGCTACCTCCAACTGTCTGCCACTGATCGTGAGCACTGACGCTGTACAAAAAAAAACAGTTTACATCACCCAGACAAGGCCCTTGGTAGGTTTAATGAATAGCAAGGTGAGCTAATGGTTTATAAGACTCTTATTGTGTTAATCTGGATATCAAAGCCTGTTAAGTGGAGCAGATAGTCTAGCCTAGTAACTTTCACTTATGTAACTTTAATAGTTATTCCAATGCAGGTTTCCATGTCAGACAAACACTACACCTTCACAGGATGGTAGTAACTTTCCCTCACCTGGTGTGGCATGTGTCTTAATACACATGTATTTAATCGTGGTTTTCAGACCATCGGTTTAGCCTGTTAGGTTGAGGTCACTGCAGTTGCTTGGCTCATCCAGGCCCATGGCCATCGCCAGGCTGTTTGTTAGACTGACCAAGGTCGCGTAGGCAAGCCCTCCACTGTATATCATGCCTTGAAAGTCTACCTGGGCAAAAGAAGAGATTTTGGCCTGGTGTGTGTAAAGAAAAATGACACACGAAACAGTAGAGCTGATTTGTGTGTGCATAACCTACTTTTTCTGCTCAGGGCCCCTGACTCATTCATCCCATTATGTACATTTTGGAGTACTGTGGGTTTACAGTGCAGGCCCATTCCCATGTGGTCTTCCTGTGTGTCAGCTCAGCAGGTAGTACATTAACATCATGTCTTTGCCTTTCTGTGCTCATATCTATAAGCGAAATTCCCCTTTGACTCAGTGTTCCTTATTGACCTTGTGCCAGAAGCGTCACAAGAAGTCCTCATTATGTGTGTGTGTGCATGTCAGTATTGTTGACATTGTAATCAGGTAGCTCAGATCTTGTCATGGCAATTGAATCTTTGATACATGTGTACAAGTCATTTTAGTTTTCATGCCATTAGGGTGTCAACTTGTAGCTGGAGTGCCATTTAGTTTTTATTTTATGTATTGATTGCATAGCAAATTGCGTACCTGTCTGTGGGTTGGTAGATAATAATGGAGAGTGTTACATCTGTCAAAACAACAATTGTTGCACGTCTGTAATGACCAGCTACAAGTCTAATTCAGAGGATCAACATGAGTGTCATCGAGGCGGTTAAACTAAGCTAAAGGTTGCTTCTTCCCAGAAGATTTCTTTGTAACAATAACAATTCTTCCCTGGTTACTGTCAAGATGTGAAATACTATTAACTGCTTTACAGTATTTTTCAATTCCATAAGCCTTCAAACTCATGGATCTCTAACTCTAATCAGCCTCCCAGGATCCTTTTTTATCTGATATGGAATAAGCGTTTAAATTCCAAAAAACTCACCTGAACTTAAAAAAAACCAACAAACCCACACCAACGCAGCCTTTCGTGTTTTTTAAAAAAATAAAGATTGTTTTCGGTCCAAACATAGAGCCGCGCACCTTCATGTACCAGTGATGTGTTTCCTGAGCAGGGAGTCGACTGGGGTCTCCTGTTGTTTACTCCTGCAGCTGCGCTCACAGACATCAGATCGCACTGATAAAATGTTGTTTCTCAAGGACAGAACTTGTTTTGAGTTGTATGCGATTTACACACGATAATCTCATTGTGGGCAGTTGTGTATATCCAATGAGTGTTTGCTTCTACTGAACCTTGGAGCGATTATTTCAACATGACTGAAAGGTTAAAACAGGTAATGAAGATTTCTGCGGGAGCTGTATTTGAGTATTCATCTTGTGTCTCAGGAACAGATCTGTGCTCTGAAAAATACAATGTTCCCTTCCGTTGCTTGGGGAATATTTAATTGATGTGAGTGTGTGTGTGTGTGTAAGAAAGAGAGTGTGTGTGTGTGTGTTGGGGGTAGAGTGGGCTGCAGACCAAGCTGACGAGCCCTGACAAGGATTCATTTGTCTGTTATTGACCAAGCGACTGTTTACAATAACTCTTTCATTGTTGATTCCTCATCACTCTGCAGGTGGCCATTAAGATCATTGACAAGACCCAACTGGATGATGTCAACCTGGAGAAGATCTACAGAGAAGTCCAGATCATGAAGATGCTCGACCATCCGCACATCATCAAGCTGTACCAGGTGAGCTGCAGTTCCTGTAACCCACTTATAACCTCAATCATTGTCCTTTGTCTGCTCGGCATGAAGGATGTGGACGGACTCAGAAATGTTTTGAGGCTGTTTTCCAAAATATCAAGATATTTTCTCTGTTTATCCCTAAGGGGAATCATTTCCTAAATTGTAGGTTTGTTGACGGCATTGCACTCAGATTACATAACACGGCCAGAAATAAACCCATCTTATCTATTTAGAGTGGTATTTTATTCATAACAATTTCATAAGCATGTCATCGATACTTAGTTGGACGAAACGGAATGGTTTTAGCCTTTTTCTATGCTCCTTGCCACTGTTATTTATTTATTATATATTATAGCATGAGCAGAATGGGTATGCCATGCTAGTCCACAGCCAAGCTGTCATGCATGTTATTTGTTTTGTTAATAAAAGTTTGATCTAATAAATATATGAGTTTGTTAATGCAGTGTTGTACTGTGCTTTTCACCAAGCACTAATGAGCCACAACTGCATGTGTTTTGAAACAGCCCCGATTTTCTGTTAAATACACTAAACTGCTGAACATTTCTATTGACAAGTTCCTATACACAGATTTCCTGCAGCATTTCTTTGCTGAGCATACACGGTTACACGGTTCTGGTCAAACACAAGTTTTCAAGCTGTGCAGCCGTCAAAGCATGTGTGAAGTGTTAAGTAATTTTGAGAATATGTTTCAGCAGCAGGGAGGTGAGCAGTTGCAGGTGTAGCGAGTAGAGATTTTTTGAATTCATCCATCTTATTCATTTATAGTTTGACATTGCAGTGGTTTATTGTTGTTTTTCCTTCAAAATTGTAATGCACTAACTTGTTTAAGCTTTTGTTTTGCACAAAGAAAGAGGAAAACCTAAGGTTAAAGAGCAAAGTAAGCTGCAGGCTCTACACATATGAAGTGAGCATCAGGTTTCTTGTAAAAAGGTCTGCTGTTATCTGTAACACCGATTACCTTCAATTGAGAAATGTAAGAACTGCAATGTGTCTTACATGTGCCTCACCTGTTGATGGTTGCTTGTCTCATATGAACTGTAATCCCGGGTTGTGTATGTTTCTACAAAATAAAGGGCTTTCAGAGAGCAGAGGTATTGGGATATGTGACGTGCAAAGCAATTTGGGGCCCAACATAACATCTGTTCTTGGGGCACAATCGAGCTGCTGGATAACTTAGATGAACTCAGTTATGTGGAGCAGAATTTACAGCTGCTCTGTGTTGATCCTCTTTCCGTGGTGTTGAAAGCCCGGACCATTCTAGGTAATTTTTGAATGCATTGGCAAACAACTGCTGCCGTGCAGATCCTCTCACTACTGGAAGGTTTAAGATATGAGAGCATAGTTAATGACTGACCGACACTTGTGTGTCTTTGTGTGTTCTGCACCATGTTAACTGACCAAGGCATGATTCAAACTAAATAGTACATGTTGACTTAAGTTCTGGCCTGCACTGAGATTGCAGGTTCTATTTTAGTGCCGTTTTCAAATCAGATGTTTCACATTGACGGTTTTTATTGAAGGTCATCTTACTTGTGAAACCTCTATTCTGGGCGAGAGGAGATTCATTGCTTGTAAACATTAGTCATTAATTCTTTTACTGCCTTGGGGTTTCATTGCAGACGAAGATATTTTCTGCATGTTTTGTAGTGTTTGAAGATGATCAACGGAGCAAAGAATCTACCGGTTGTGTTTTCAGGAGAGTGCGGAGACATAAGCAGAGTCCTGTGATATGTCTGTGCCCTGGGCAGTGTGCATGGAGGTGGAAGCAGAGTTCAACAAGATGGGAGCTCCATGCTGATTAGGCAGAGGGAATCCAGATGTGGATATTTTGGTGAAAATTGTCTCTTCGTCACTATGATGAGGAGACATGTCCGAGACATTTGGTGATTCCATTAGTAAGCACAAAAAATGTTTTTCTTAAAGAACATTATCTGCAGAATAATTTTGAGTAAATTAATTAAAACATCTTTGTCCTGCAGAGTCAGTATTGTCCTGGTTAGTTGTTAGTCTAACATCTGGGTCTTGTTCATGTTCATGTGTGGGCTGTTACTGAAATTGCTTTCTGTTTACAATATAGTGCACTGTATGTAACCTCAGCCAAATGTCCAAATTCTTGGGGTGAAATAATACACTACAGGTTATAGTGCCCTTATCATTCCTTAAATGTAACCAAAATATTGTCCTTGGCATGCAACCACAATACAGTGTGACACATTTTATAGACTCGTAAATAATTGCCACTTGGATAGATCAAAGCCATTAATGTTATTAGTAACACACCTCTTTTTCCTGCTAAAACAAGTGTAAACATCGGCTATAAAAAAGGTCTAATTTCAGTCATCTTGGTCTCTTTCTCCCATCCAAAAAAAGTACATCATACATCCTAACTTTTCAAAATTTAAACATTTGATAATTCTTGGGATATGAAGTCCCTGCAGCAGAAATGTAATTTGCTTGAACAATTAGACACATGTGTTGTTTCTATGCCAATCAGATCCAAATGTCACCATTACATCAGTATTTATGCTGGAATCATTTTTATAGACACCAGACTAGTTGTTTGCGTGTATAGCTGTGCAAAGCAGTTGGCTGTTGCATTGTACAAGAAACCTGGTTACCATGATGTCAACTGTCTTGCACAAAATAGCCCAACCACAAATAACTCAACAAATTAGTTTCAGTTGTATTACATAAGCCTCTGGGTCCTGTTAGGTTGTTTAAAAAAGGTAAATGAGTGTTCATTATCATTACGCAACGATGTGGCACTATTCCAGCTTTCTGCTGGGTTATTTTGGTGAGTATCATTATGTCCAATGGCCTATCCATCCAATCAGCTCAGGTCAATTAGGGATTTCCTTTCCAGTCTCATAGACCTGGTTTGGCCTTGTGGCCCAGTGGGAATGAAGAGAGACTCAGACAACCCAAAAGTGGACCCCGCTCTAGATTTTCACGTGTTGCTCAGCCTCTCCTCAGCTGAACCCAGTGAGCCACCCTTATACCCTCTTGCCATTTTCTAACACTTTAGCTTTCAGTTTTCCTTTTCCACTTTCATTGTAGACTGCAAGGAGTCTTTGTCGGAGTCTTTCATGACCACAAGTTGACATGCAGATGGGATCGGCCCAAGATGTATGATTAGGTGGCTTACATACCTGCCGGTAACGTCAGCCCAGTACAAGGGGAGCTTGATAAATTGTGTGTTTGACATGAAACTGATGAGCATGTGTTGATAGATCATCTTTTAGAGAAGGGCGTTGCCAGACCTCATGAAGAGCTTAACACAAAGCGCTGTATCGTTTCATGAGTGCTGTATCGTTTCATGATGTCTGGAATTCAGACTATGAATTCTCCACTTGTACTACAGTTTTTAAAAAGACAAATATTTGGTTTCACTTATTTCCACAAAGTGCTTTTATTGAAAAATATTTTTTTTTGTCCTTGGGGACAGCAACTGCAAAAACAAAAGTAAAGAAAGTTCAGTTGCAAGACTACTCTTATTTATCTTATTCTGGCCAAAACAGCTTCTGTGTGTGTTGACAAAGTTTGTCAACAAGTTGTTGCCTCCCCTCTGATCCA